>VYZQ01039983.1:20979-33226 GCA_013400655.1 Mystacornis crossleyi
ACAGAGAGAAAGAAACCTTGTTCTGTTCTGAAAGGGAAACAAGTTTTGCAACCATTCCATTTCAGAGATGTTCAACAGTGTTCTGGATTTTATTTCTGATCCTCATAAATCGTTCATTTTATGGTTAAACTTCAAAATGAGAAAACTAATCTTGTTTTAACTGTTGTTGCCAAGAGTAATTATTAATATGGATTCAATAAATTACTTCGATTGATCCACAACTGAATTAGTCAAGAAAATAAATCATTGAAAAAAATCTATCTCATTTTTTTAAATGTCTTCATATGTTTCTTTCTTTGATTGTGAGCCCCCATAGTTGATCTTCACGCTAGGGAGTTGAAATCCTCTTCTGGTGTACTTGGACACTGATGCCTTAGCAAGTAGCATCCTGGAAACTAACTATTTTTGTCTCTTTAAAAGCAATAATTCTTTTGTCCTGATATTGCATTGCTGGATGCTGCTTGCTGGGTACATCGCTTCTTTTATTGGAGTAGTGCTGGCATGCTGGCTGAAGTCTGTGGACTTGGTAAGTGATGGAAGTATGAGCAGAATGGAAAAATCTCTGGAAAAACGCCCTTATGGAGGTGAAAAGGTATCTTGCTGCAATTAAATGCACACTAAAGCACTTGAGAAGCAAAAAGGGGGGGACCCCACTGTTCAGATTCTTTTTGCAGATTTAATCAGACTAGAAATTTTCCACTTACTCACAGATCATTCATTGATCTTCTGATGTTAGTTTGGTTGGCTGGTATTTTCTAAGGTCTCAGGCCATTTTTTCTATTAAATAAATAGGACCTAAGACCTCAGATATCTATATATGCACTTTTTAAAAAAAAATTCCTGTCCATATTTTTTTGCTGTTCTCATAAAAAGGCTAAAGGTTAGGGTTTTAATTTAAACATAATATTTTCATGGTTCATAAGAAAATCTGTATTGGTTTACATTTTTGGCAACTTTCATTATACCCTAGTGATTCCTAGATGTCCTTGTACTTTCCTGCTGGTGAGAGATACTTTCCATAAAATAACACAGTATAAAAATAGTAATTATTAGCTCACTGTGATGTATTATGGTGCAGAGAGTGTATCCAAAAGAATAAATACATTCACTGTCCGGTTTTGTGGCCATGTTTTCCAGTTAAAAATTATTATGTTGTAAAAATGTACTTTAAAACCAGTATTAAAAGTTTCACTGATAAAGACAGGAGATAATCCTAGTTACTTGTAACAGCCCCATAACCCGTATGTCTGACAGACAACTACAGTTCAGCTTTTAAAGGGGGTTTAAAGAGAATTTTAAAGGGTCTGTGCACTTCAGAAAGGTTCCACTTTGAAAACAACTCTAAAAATAATTTCAGAAATTCTAGCTCTCTGCTCTGACACATTATCTAGGTTGATACCTGCATAAAGTATATTTAAAAGCTTCAGACATTTTATATTCAATATATTGATGCAAAAGAATTTTTCATATCTTTTTTTCCTGAAGGATGTTTGAGTTGTTACAAAAGTATGGATTCAGCAAATTCTAAATAATGCACATAAAAAGCCAGGGCCCTACACCACACCTGTGCACAGTGCTGCTCAACTGAGCTGTGATCTAGAAGATACCTTACATATATGTAAAAGGCTCTGTGGCTGGAGAAGGTTAGTGACTGATGTGAAACAGGTCAGCCTCCACACAGACTGCCTGAGTTGAAGATGGGCATTATGGATGAAAGGTGATCCTGCCCAAACGTCATGTCCTGCATCCCTTTGCTGAATGTAAGTGCAAATACAGAAGAGTGGCATTTGTTCCCAACAAGGACTTACCTTTACACCCCTGAAACACACTGTGCTTGCTGCCACAAGCATTCCTAGGCTACAGAAGCTTAGCCTATTGATTAGACTAAGGGAGGCTCAAACCTTTGCAAAAGATCCTTATGTTTTGCTGCATTTAAGAAGGTGTTTCTGCAGGACCATAACATGCCCAGGTTGTGCGTGAACCTCTGAGAAGGGTAAATGAAGAGTAGTGTTGCAGGGGGGGTTTGCTGTGGCTATTCAATATTGATAAAAGTATTTTTGTCTTTTTGTGGAATTCACCTCAAGAAAGAAATGGAATTTTATTCCATTAATGTTTTTATAAGCTCTCGGAATTAATTTTCTCCACCAAATCCCTTTGAATATTCATATCAAATCGATGTGCTCTTAATTCTGGAATATATTAACAGACTGACAATATTTAAAATTTTATATGCCTATGTCATGGGGTGACTTTATGGTGTTATATTCCCATCACTGGTCTACGCCTAGACCATGATTTCTGTGCTTTTAAACGGCACAGAACACTTTAAAGTGTTCTTTACTGAACACTTACTGGCAAGAAGAAGCCTAGATACATTTACAGAACAAAAACAGGTAACAGACATTAATAGTTCTAATAGTGTGAGATGTGCAGATTTTACAGAAATACGCCCTATAAAATATATATGTCACCAAGAAAAAAAGTTGATCAATTTTCTGTACATATTTAGTGCAGACAAATTTCTAATAATTTCTTAAGTGGCTTGAAAAGGCATCTACCAAAAATTACCTCCAGAGATATCTCATGTTACTTTGAAGTAGAAATCAGAACTGTGAGAAAAGATATGGAGCAAAAGGCAATACTGGCAATCTTTCACATAAAAAAATTCACCCAGAGATCCAAAGCAAGTAGTAGTATATACATTTTACAGAGAGGGAAATACATAAACAAGAAAAAGGAGCATTAGCCTATTTGCTTAGGGTTTTTTATTTCCTTTCCACTGGAATTCTGCTTGGGTGTGTACGCCAACATGTATCTGTAGTTTCTGCAGAACAGCATAAAGTAAAGTCAAATATTAAAGCAGATTAAATGGTGTGAAACATGAAGATTATGAATGGAAACTCTACATTAAAGTGTGCAAGGGAACACTGTGGATGACAAGCTTTAAAAAAAAGTATTATTAGCAGGATAACATTATGAGAATCTGAGACAAATGCTGTGATTTCATGCAGTGCATTTAACTAGAGATCTAAAAGGTTGTGCCTACCTTAATATTTTTATTAGTAAGTGAAATGAAAAAAATTAAAATCATGCTTAGCAGAAAATAAATTCCTACCTTCATAACAACAGAACTTTACATGCTTCTCTAGGAACAGCAATGGCACACATTCATCAGAGACTGTGCAATTCTCACAAGTAAAAGCCCAAAGTCAATAGTTTTGTCACACTGAAAAAGAGAAAAAATAACTGTTCATAGGCTGGACATGTATAGAGGTTGCACAGTTATAACTTACTAACGAAAACAGAGACCTTACCATAGACTTTGAGAGAGACAGGAGCAGACCTGAACTGTTTTAGCTAAAAAAAAATGAATACCAGACTATCCCTCATATTCATATATTCTGTTTTACTTCTTGTATTCCAAATTCCTGTCCCTTTATTTAAGCTATTTCCATTGCTCTAATTTTTCTAATCTTTCTTTCTTCTATAACTACTTTGTCTGGACATGCTAAACAAGTTATTCCTATTTTTTGACTTCAGTCTACAAGGCAAATTCTGAACATGCCAAAACGACTCATACAGATTGAGTCAGATAATGTGTCGGGTATCATATTTTGCAGAATACTTAAATTATACATATAAACACACACACACAGAGTGAGCTAATTTTTTGAGATATATTCACTTTAATATGGTTTCCAAATTCAAATATTTTCCAAAAAAAATCATATGTCCTTTAATCTACTGATCTTTATGTCAAGCAACTATGAGTACAAAATGAGTATGGTACATAGTCTGTATCATATCATAACCAGCTGGCTTGAAAATTTCTCTAGGGATATATGAGGAAAAAAATTCCTTTGAAACAAAATAATTCTAAGAATCCAGTATGACTCTTAATGAAGAATCTTCCATAATGATTTCATAACCTAGGTCATGTTATATCTGAAATGATAAGCCATGTTATATTTGAAATTATATGGGCAAAGCAGTTAAAAATCTAAGCCAAAAGTAGTAAATCATCTGTTCTAAAAGCTGAAATCTTGAATGGACCATTGCCATAAAATGACACTTGCAGGAAGGAGGGAAGAACATCAGATGTGTTTCATCTTCTATTACTCCAAGTATGAAAGAAAATTTGTTCTTTTCATAATGTAACTTTAATTTCCACAGTTTAAAATACTTTCAGAGGAAACAGAGTGCAGTCAAGAGTCCCAACAAGTAGTTACCGCTATGCTATTAGTATATGAGCTCAGATACTTGAATAGTCTTCTTTTAGGGGAAGAAAAAAATGCTGCTTTTTACACATAGTTTCCATGTAAATAAGCATTAAAGACTTTTTTTTTTCTTTTATCCCTTTATTTCTGTAAAATGCTGCACATTTCCATCTTATATAATTTGGAGGCACAAATCCACCAATACAATGTGTGGCCTGAATGATTCAGAACAGCTGCTCCTTTCTGCTCCAGCCAAGGTAAAGCTGCCTTGGGAAGAAACAGCAGCTTTGGCAGCATCCAGAAAAAATATATCCACAGAGAGAGAAAGCAGTTGTGGCCCTCAAAAGCCAAATTCAGCTCAGAGAAAGCAACAATCCAAAGCATCAATTAAAATAAGATAAATATCTTGTCTCTGCAATCCAGTTTGCAAATTCTAGATCTTCTAAGTATTGTGAGGACATCATGTCTAATCCCCAAACTACCATTTCTTCCTCACTACTGAACAGAAAAGTATTTTAACCTTTGCAAAATCCAATTCCTATACTTTTTGCTACAAATACCTCTTCCATTCTTCCTACCATCTGCAGCCTTTTGAACTTCTTTGTGGATATTGCTTAGACCTACTTTCCTCTTATTCTTAACCTTTCTTACACCCTCTCTCCTTTTATTTTTTCACACAGGCAGGACCACAAAGGCACAAAGGCTGAGATTTTAAATCTGAAACACTTCTGCAGGACTACACCTTCCAGCGAGGTATTTGCTCAGCTTGATGACGTGCCCTTAACAGTAACAATTATTAGGAGCTACATTGCAAGAGTTCATTTTCAGATAGCACTCTGTCTAAGCTCCTGTAAAACTGTTAAGTTATAAATCACTTCATTCCATTATTATAAAAAAAGTGGTAGCACACAATTAGCAATATAATTATAGAATTATTATGCTCTACAAATTATACACCCAAACCCCCAACATATGTAGCTGCAGGGCCCCAGTGCAGGCAGGGAAATTTTTTCTTCTAAAGCAGCAGATGTGGCAAGACAGATTAGAAAGTTTTTACAGATGTGTGTGATTTTAGGGGGGTTCTTTTATTTTTTTCTTTTGCTGCCAAATTTGTCTTATCTTTTGAGATGTCTTGTCTGAGAAAATGAACAAATCAAGATGTGGTAAAGATGTAAATGAAGGCTGTGAAGTTCAGCTTAAGACTCCCAAAATTTAGCAAGCCTAGCTTGCATCTTGACGTGAGGATGCTTGTGGGACACTAAGATGAGTCTACCATCACTGAGGGCGCTGAAGACCAGCCGGCTTCTTTTCTCAGAAGAAATCCCTCCGAATGTTGAACATATGCAACTTGCTCTGGAGAAGACTGGGGTCACTTGCTGATGTCAGTGCTGCAGCTAAGGACCCTCTTCTGCAGAGCAGAGCCCACCAAGGCTGCCTGCCACACACTGGCTGCCACAGAACAATAAAATACAGCACTTTCCTCAAAAGCTTAGTTAAGCCTCATTAATCAAAAAAGGGGATTGAGACAAAAATGTTGTCTATTTTATATACATGCCTAGTTAAAATGAGAAGTAGTACGTGGCTTCTGTTTACAAGAACGTAAACATGAACACAGGTGGGCAGACAAATTAACCCACTGATATGCAAGAAAAATCAGAAGTTGGTCACCTTTTACAAAACCTGACATTTCCAGGAAGGTATTAGAATCACCTGAGTTATCTAATCAAGTCAACCAATTTGACACACTACCCTGGCCCTAATCACAAACTTAACGCAGAGGCAGATATGTGAAATTGGATCCAGTCTTTCCTTTTATGAGAGGGGATGAGGGAGCAAATAACAATTCTTTTTTTATCCTCATGGTGAGACAGCTGCTGAAGTCTGTTCTAATAATAAAAAAGCAGGAGTCACCAGGATGGGTTTGCATTCTCAAAGAGTGAAAAAACAAAAGCATCAACTGCTGCATCCCACACACCTTTGGTAGCTCCCCTTCTGAGACTCAGTGGTATCTTTGAGGAACCTGAGGCAGACGAGAGAGGGACAAAAGACCATGTACAAAATAAGCAGCATTTCAAACATGTCCAGGGAGACAGCGGTTTAAAATGCAGCAGGATTTCCAGGCTGCAGTGGTTTGTGGAGTATTTCTGTCAGAAGACCTCCTGTCTCACTGTCTGGGTTCAGTTTTCTACATAGCTCCATGCTTAAATTAGTGTGATAGCTGTGCACTTATTTTAATGAGTAATAAAGCAGCTGCTGAAGTTGCCTATAGCTGAATTGGCGTGTTAGCTTATAAATTACAGTTCTATTGCCTACACATCGGAGCTTTAAGTCCTAAAGACATTTCTCTGCAATTTGCTAATTACGGTAATTTTGATAATTTTATATGACCACTTCTTTACCAAACAAAAAATATATTGAAGAATTTTACTAGTTTAAACAGGCTCAGGAGTAAAAAAGAAAAGCATTTAGCACTTCCACCATGGTTTTCAGTGTGTGAGTGCTGAGGGAACAAGTGGGTACTCAACTGTTCATTTAGCTGTCTGCTCTGTAAAGAAATGGCAGTCTAGCAGAAATGCCCACACAGATGAAGAGATAATTTTATTATAAGAAAGTGGATTCTCAATCCACTCCTCTTCCAGATATTTGCTATTTTTTCCTCATTATTTTTGGTAATGCCCAAAGAAAAGTGGCTTCTTCAAGCATCTCTCACTGGCAGCCACTGACGCAGAGTGGCACAGCCCTGCTCCAGCAACAAGCCCCTGAATGAGGAGCTCAGGAATCTGCTCGTATCCATCAAACTCTCAATGACCTTCACCCGCCCTCGCTTTCTGCAGTTCAAGCCCTCATCCATCTGGCACCCCTGCTATATATTCAGTAGAATTCATGTCAGGGATATGATTGTACCCCAAGGAGGGATTTCAGAGATATTAGCACTGTGTTTCAGCTGTGGACATCTATTTTAAAAAGCCAACACCGGCATGCCTCAGACACTTGTACTGTGACTTCCTATTTAAACCTTATCAGCTTCACCACAATTCAAAATAGAAGACAGCAGCCTCACTAACATGGGACCTTGGCACTCTGTGGTGTTGAGTTGTTATTCCATCACTACCCGGGGCTCGGGCCACAAGACTGAGTTTTCCAGTGACCAAACCTAGACGGGCTGGCACCCAGCCATCTGCTCCCTCCCTTCTCAGGGCCTGAAATGTTTATAAATAAAGGTCAGTAGGATTCTAGCCCAGGGTTCTCTGTCTAGAAAAAAGAGAGGAAAGCACATCATTGAGCTTGTATATCCAGAGTAAACCAGAGCTAATTCCCTCTTAACTAACACCTCACCATTCTCTCCCCTCATTTAAAAAAAAAAAAAAAAAAACAACAACAACAAAAAAAACCCCCACAACATCAAGGAACTAATAGTCTGCTCTTGCCAATTCTTATTAAAATATCTGGAAGCTCACACCAGATTATCACAGTGTCTCCATCTGGTTATATAAACCACTCTCTCCAAGTTCTTGCCCTCTCGAAAAGTCATCTGTTCCTATTGTGAGAAGAGTGGCAGCCCACCTCACACAGCAATCATATGGTGCCTGATGGAATGGTACCCACCATTGGTGTACCCTAATAAACACCCATAATCCCAGCTCCCTGGCATCTGGTACTGGGTGCCAGGGTGAGCTGTCAAATCCTGCCCAACACTGCAAAATACAAGCAGAGCCATGTGGGACTTACAGTTCTTCAAGTCCTTTTCGGTGTGTACCTAAGAATCATGAGCCTCTTTGAGAAACAGCCTTTTTTTATTGTAATTACATTCCTTTTACAATATTACAAGATGTAAGTGTGGATGCACAGTAGTTATAAAGCCAGCAAAAATCAAGGGTGAATGTTCTGTATCAGCAGGAGGAACACTTCTTCTCTGCTTAGTCATGGGGACTGCCCCTGTGACGACAGGAAAAAGGGTATGATCAGGATCATCTAAGCCCAGGCATCTTCTCTGAGCTTGGACTGCAACTGGTACCCAAGCCATGATCTCACTCAGCTGAGGGGGAGTGGCAGTGGCAGAAGGATGCATAGTGACAAGGAAGGTTTGCTCTACACTTTTCTGGTTCCTGCTAGACTAGGTTTTCTAGTCTTTCTTGCAAAGCAGATTAAAAGATGTATACCAAACTGCATAGTAGGTATATGAAGAAATCCCAACTGTTCCTGGTGCCCTCTTTAAGTACTTTAACTGTTCTAGCAGTAATGGTAAAAAAAAACAAACCAACAAAGAACTGCAGATTGTTGTTTGCTTTTCACACTGCACTTCAGTAAAGATTATTCATTGTCAAGATTAATGCAAACCAAACCAGACTATTAAATTGTGAATTAGAAAAAAGGGTCATTATCTGCAAAGGGCTTTGTAACAACTTCTTATGTGTCCTTTCTCACACACAGATTGAGCTGCTACGTGCCTGTCTCTGTAAGCCTGGGGATAGCCAGCAAAATCCCCACGGTTGGCTGCTCCACAGGCACGGGAATGCAGAACTCTGTACATTCTGATGGGGTAGCTAAAAAAAAACCCTAGGAAACTGTGATTTTGGGGGTTGACATGCATTATATTATTCCTGCCTAAAACCCTTTTTTCCTCAGTAATTAGACCAAAAATTATTACTTTGAAATTTTATTCGGAAAGAATGAATCTGAGAAGCACCTTGGTATTATTTTTCTAAATAATTAATTGTGGTAAAAATCTTCCTTATATTAGAAAATTTGGCCAATAAATTAAATAGAAGAAGCTGCCAAAATTATATTTACCTTTAAAAATAATTAATTAGTCATACACACTGGAAAAAAAAATGCTGTGAGTTTTAATTATTTCTTCATAGTTTGTATCTTAAGTCTGCAATACCAGGTATATAGAGAAAAAAAAACCAAACTCCCCCCGCACTCTGTCCCCTCCCAGCTTGCATTGCTATTTATTAAAAGAAAGAATAAGCAAAACCACAATGAATGTTCTTGCACTTAGATTTTATTGAAAGAATTTGGAAGACAAAATTGATTCAAAACATTAAAGACAAATCTACACAGAAATCTTTCCAGATCAAACCCAGAAATATGCACGAATTCATTTTTTCATTAGTTTTGGGTAACCAAATTAAAATTGCATTTCACAGTCTCTTATTCCCATCTTTCCTGGATATGGACCAAAGTCCTCACTTGTAGTGAGAAGTCCAAATTTCCACACTGGGCATTGCTCTCAGCTCCTTAGAAATCCCCAGTGACCTAACCTTTGGAAATCATCTGTTTACATCTAAATGTGTACTTTGAACTTGAATTTTGTATCAGTAATCTACCAGATTAGCATCAGACTGTGCAGGATGATAGTTTGAATGAGTTTTGCAGTCAAGCTGGGTAGCTTTCACAGCTGGACATTATTGCCTATGAAAATGGCATTAACAAACATTGCCATTGATGGTCGGCATCAAATCATCAATCTCATTAAACCTCTTCTCTACAGAAGTTAAGGAGGTCTCAAAAGCATAAATGCAAGATAATTTTGAGTAAGACGGGAAAAAATCAGATGAAAATGCATAATTATGTGAAGGAAATGATTTCAAAATCGTTGATTTCTAAGGACTTTGCAAATTCCTCTTTTTTTCACCCTCTTTCTCTCCTATTTTAAGAGTAATATAGAAATTTCATAGACAACTTTTAGAAATTTGTAGAAACCTTACTTTTCAACTTGAGTCTGGGGGGAGATGGGTTTTCATTTAATGTTATTATGACTTCTTCCTTTCTATGAAAAGTTACTGGCATTTAAAGTTCATCTGTGAATTGGTGTCTAGCAATGCATGAAGGGGGAAATTTACCCTAAAGAAGTTCAACTGAAGTGTACAAAAAACAGTTTAAAACTCTGAAATTAGTATTTCAGAAGCAATGCATTTTGGTATGAGATGTAAATGACACAAAATACGATAAATTTGTTTGCTCTGTAATAGCCCTCCCAAATTTTTGAAAGCTATGTGGCCAAACCAACCTGTTCACATTACATTAGAAGAGCACAACAGCGAGAGCTGCGTTTGCAAAATATATTCCTTAAAAATGGCAAATAAAACTGTCTGACCAAAATTCTCAGATTGAAGAGGAAAAAAGAAAAAGGAAGTTGTAAGGAGGGAATGATATCTGCAGCAGCACTTTGCAAGGATGAGCAAGTTTCAGTGGGAAAATAAAGGACCACTTCCTTTTCCAAAGAGAAACTAAATCAGAGTAACTTGCTTTGATGTTGATGGGAACTCACTGTATGGTTTGAAACACCGGGACCTAATAGGCTGCCATTTGACTGGAATCACAAGGGTCTGAATGCGAGGAGAGAGGTGTATGGGCAGAAGAGTTCATATGGACAAAGCACAGACAGGGTTGCCCCCAGTGATGGGAAAAAGGAAACAGGACAGCTGCAGTTCAAACCAGTTACCCACTGGATTTCATGGCTATTGTTAATAACACTTTGTAAAGAATATTTATTTAGTGTTAATTAAAAAATTCAGCTCTAAGGGGAAAAAAAAGCAGATGTAAAATTAATGTCTCTATAGAGATTGAAGTGGTCCATTTGGAATTCCAAAGGCAGGAAATTCATGAAAACAATCATACAGTGGAACTGTCAAGCATTCAGTAATATCAGTTACTTAAGGAAAAGGCTCAGTATCTCAGAGGCAGACTCTGTCACTGATTGTTACGCATATTTAATGGTAACTTATTCAACAATTCATGTCCATGCACGCAACAGGACTACCCAGTATGTGAGCTGCTATTATTGAAAATGTTCCCTTTACTACCACAACATATTGGTAAGTGCTATGGCTAAGCACACACTGTAATATGGAGTGTACACTACACACTCTAAAGAAAAACTCTCACCAGGTTTAATACCTATGTGGGGTTTTTAATTTATGAAAAAACTGGAAACAGGCAATAATGAGTAGACTATAACATCAGTTGGTTATTTTTATTAATAAAGTATCAATTTGATCCATTCTGACAACCATGAATTGTTGCTTGTTGATCAGTGAGTCCTACAGCTCCTCAGACAACAGAAGCAAGACAGGACTAAATTCTGCTACTAAGCCAAATAGCAGGGTAAAACCTTATGTTAGTTTTGCTTTCTCCTCTATAATTAGCTAAAATAACTCATTGTTGCCCATTCTTCTCTGACCAGCTCACCTTATTTGAGTATATTTCTCTTTCTAGCTTGCCTAATTAGGGTTATCATTTTACTCCTATTACACATAGGGATGGACCAAGAAAAACCCACCATTTTCCCCATATGTTACTTGTGATGTATCGCAAACTACAGCACAATCCAGAATACATAAATAGCCCTGTCGGATGCCAGATGCTGATGGCAACTCTTCTCAGTACTTTGGAACAGTCTTGGTGTCCCCCCACTACCTCCCTTCTTGAAGGAAGGAGGAGCATCTGTCAGAACTAAGCCCATACTTTTCTGGTTTAGTGGAAGCAGACTGTGGTCCCTAACTTTCTCTGAGCAACCCTTTACATTACCTGTACCCTTCTTTACTCTGATCTACCACCACCATGGGAACAACACATGCTGGTTTACCAGCGTCACCTTCTACTACTTCAACCTAAGTTTAATGACAAATGCATAGACATTTTTAGCAGGACCGTCTACTTTGCAAGATTTAAAGAAGGGGTTTTAGATACCAGCACAGAAAGAAAAGATNNNAAGATAAATGACTAAATCATAACTTGAATGAAATCCTCATTAAGCTCCTGCACTGCTGTTTCAGCTCCACTCTGCTGGAACTTCTATCTTGCCTCTCCTTGCTGTAAGTCCTGGGACCTTGAACATTCCTAGCTGCTCCCCAACTGCTCCCTTTCTTCTGGAGTCAAGCTTTCCTGCTAATCCAAGTGCCTCCTGACAGTCTACCTAGATCAGTTTTTCAGACTGTGCAGCAAGATTTCTCCAGCCCCGCTTTGCTCATAGCCATCCACAAACACATGATCCAAATATGAACACTGATGGGACTGGTAAACTT
>VYZQ01039988.1:0-37798 GCA_013400655.1 Mystacornis crossleyi
TTTTTTTCTGGGAGGTGCTAAACACACACAACTCTCTTGGCATTACAGATCAGTCACCAGCTCTTTTCAAGCCAGACCTGAAGATAAAATCTACTTACCTTGGTCAGTATTTATTAAGCAACATCAGTCTTTTTAAACATTCAGGGTTTTGTATTTCATTCCAATAGATGCATTTATGTGAAACAGTTGTAGAAACGATTTTTGGTTGGGTTTTTTTTCTTTTTCCCGTCATCTAGTAGTTACAGGTAGCCAAAGCCAGCTGGCAGGCTCAGCTACCTGGTCCTTTGATTTGGGTTGTTTTCCTACACAAGGGAAATAGAGTGTGGCTAGATCAAAGCTGGAGTTCAGATGTATATGTACAGTTTTGGCAGCCACCTTGAATTTATTCCACTCTAACTCAAATCAAAATCTGGCTTGTGATTTCCAAATAGCAGAATGCCTTGTTCTTGCTTTTGGTTGAGTTGTGACTGACTATTAAGGAAACGGGAAAAGGTGTGACAAGTTCTAGATGGGTCAAAACACAAGTAAGTACATATTTGACTAAAAATTTAGGAAGTTCTATTTCTAAAGTGTGCATTGTCTAAGTTTTATAACTCCAGGAAACACAATGGCCTTTTCATAATGCAAAAATAATCAGAGCTATTTGAAAAAGCCTTGGCTCATTGTTAATGCAGTGGAGGTAACAGGAGTTCCCTCCTTAGCATGCTGAGAGAATTGGACAACCACTGATTCGTACATACTGGTTATAGAATCAGAAGGTGTCTTGGAAGTGGTCACTGGAACCTGAGACATTTGACGTGACTGCTGAAGTTATGGCTGATATCACTGGTTTGGAGGGTTGGACTAAGAGATATTGATGGATTAAGGATTGCTGGGGAGGGGGGGACATGAAAAATGTGTGTGCTAAACAGAGGTCCCACAGAAAAAAAAAGTAAACAAAAGAAACACGGCACCCAACAAAAATGACATTTTTCATAAAATAGTGACTTAGTATAAAAATCGTGCAAGTGATTCTGGTAAATCAGTCTAGCCATTCTTTTTCATCTTTCACAGATGTAATGCCAGTTTTCTGGCATGGGATATATACGTTTATGTATATAAACATATATATAAAACAGCATGAAACAGCAACAAACAGCATGAAAAAGCAACAATCATAACAGCCTGTCACACCATGGGTGTTCAGTCTTGGATACCAACTCTTTGCCTGTGTATTCCCTGTGGAAAGACCTAACTTGTAGCTTCTAGGACTGGAGACCAGGTAAGAAAAAGTTGTAAGAAAAAGACCAAATAAAATTCTTGATGAATCTTGATGATTTGCAAACTTATTACTACCTTACATTTTTATAAAGGATATAAGAATCTGACACACAGAGCACACTTTATCATAAAACAGCTAAGCTTTCAGATAAGTACATATATTTTTAAACCTTCCCCCCCCCCCAAAGAATAATTCCCCTCTCATTAACTTATGTTTCAACATAACATTGAATTTACTAAGGTTGCATATATATTAATACTGTCAGATAAAGAGAATTCTGTGATCAATCTTAGTCCTAAAATAATCTAGGTTCTATGATGGAATCATAATAGGAATAGGGATGACTGAAATGACTAAAAAATCTGGTTACATTTCTTAGTAAAAAATGTTTAGGAAAGCACTTCAACACATGAAGCTAAGTGAGTACTTGATATTTTCCTAACCCGGCACCTAAGGTCTGTAACTGTCTCAAAGACCAATATTTTCTTACAGTCATACTGAAAACAAACAAACAAACAAACAAACAAACAAACAAGTGTTTAACATTGCTTATTTCGTGTTAAGTTTTGAGAACGAAACAATTTCCCTTGGAATGTATATTAAACCGTAGGTTCAAAATGCCTTCCAACATCTTCCCACAAGGTGAAAGTTCAACTAAAGTAATGCTAGAATCAAGGTGCAGCTTGCATCATTTACTCATTAGTGGAATGCCTTGCCAAGATTAAAACAGAGAGTGGAATGCAGTTCCACGGGTCTCATTGACACCTAACCTCTTTAGCTTTTATTCTACTTTTGCAAAACTTTTCCGTCTCTCTCCTCGCTTAAAGAAACTGTGTAGGAACTGTTCAGAATAAAAGTACAAAGACCTCCCACATGGGTAAAAGAACAGACATATTTAAAACTCCCCCGACTTTAACTACTTAATACTGAAAAAAATGCTCTTGATAAAAGTTAATTATTTTTCTGAGAAGGAATTGATATGAGCCATGAGCATACTATTTAACTAAAATTTCTTCAAGCTAGAAATTTCAATGAAATGGCTTGTTTCAATGAAACAAGGGAATTTTGTATATGCAGGAATTAAAAAAAGAAAAAGTAAAGCTGTTTGCTCTGCATTATTTACATAGTATCTCTTTTCTACAGTGTCTTTTTATATGTAGAATAGTTTTATTTTACACCATTCAAATGTCTGGTATTACTTGTGGTTTGTTGGATTGCCAAAAACTAAAAGGAAGAAAAAAATTATTTGGTCTTAGTTCCACACTGAAGTTCATACTCAATTTCTGCTTTTTCTTGTGTAACACCTGATATGCTTCTTCAGAATGCATTTCCTCCAGGTATGATATTAAATGTCAGAAGGCATGTTTTTATTTCAAGAATAAAGTCTATCCCAAGAATAAGTAACACTTCTTTCAACGTAGATATGAACACAAAAATAATGAAGAATCAATAATCAGTAAGAGAATGTAAGTCTTGAGAAAGGACCTGGCAGAATCCATGTTTCTGAGACAATAAATGTTAAAACTGCTGAAATCACTCTGCATGATCACCTTAATTGCTGTGTTCAGGTTTGGGCTCTCCAGTACAAAAATGAAAACGACATTTAGGAAGGTGTCCAGCAATATAGACAGGTCAGGGGTCTGCAGCATATGACAGTCAAGGTGAAGCTGAGAGAATCTGGAGAAGAAAAGGGGGATCTTTCTGCAGTCTTCACCTTCCTAATGGCACACAGCATGAGGACAAAGGCTGACAATCACAGTTTGCAACAAGGGAATTTCTGAGTAGGGAAAAGGATTGATTTATTTATTATCTATTGTATTGTGAGGAAACTGAGACACTGGAGCAAGTACCCAAAGAATTGTGAAATCTTCAGCCTTGGAGATATTCAAGCTTAACAGGACACACCCTGAACAACCTGCTCTAGATAACCCTGCTTTAAGCAGGGGCTTGGGCTAGATAGCCTCCAGGGATTCCTTTCAACTCAAGCTATTCTGCAATTCTATAAGTATTTTTTTATATATCCTAGAGTCCCTGTCTCAATAATATTGCATTGATGCAGCCCAAATCTGCAACAGTGCAAATCCCCATGGATGAATTGCTGTGTGTCTGGCTAAAGTCTTTTCAAGAAATGACAGTAGGTGATTTGATTAAAGAATTTCTTCTGCCTGGAATCCAAGTTTTGTTTGTGATGGATCATCACAATGCTGCCTTAGATGTTGTTACCTACACCTTTTTCAACAAGATGTGGCGGAGAGCTGCCAGTGTCAGTAAGGTCTAAAAACAATCATGGAAAGACTGTCCCACCTCTTCTGTTAGGTTGGGAGTGGTAACAGGGGTCTCACCTGCCTGTAAAATACTGTCCTACCCTTAAACCTGTTTTAGTCGGGGTCTGGTTAGTCTCTTCTCAGCCCTAGTCCGTATGTAAGTGGTAAAACTTAAAGATGCACCATACAATGCAAACTCTGGCATTCACACTCATGAAGGGAATTGTGGATTCTGGCCTTCCCCACTGTAAGTTTAGTCTCAATTACTCTGACAATATCCCATCAGAGACAAGCAAGTAAACTGAAATGAATACTGCCTTAATCAAGAAAGATCTCAGACTGGCAAGTTCTGCAATTAAATTTACACAGATTTTATTTTTCATGTAATATCAAGGTGAGTGCAGTGTCACAGGGTATTCTGATTGAAAAAAAATATGGAGTCAATGCAGTAAAAAGACTATTTTGTTTGTGATTTTCTTTTTTAAGACTAAAATTCCTAATCTGATTATATGAAAACTAGGATGTGAGCACAGCTAAAATGTACTATCTCAAGAAGAGCCCACTTCTGACAAAATAGGTCTACATCAGAGCTGTCCTTGTCACCCCAATCCTTACCCATAATGCCTCTACTTTTGTACTGGAAGTGGGGGTCCTCTCCATGACAGGAATTTGGTGCAGAGAGATGAGTCAATGTAACACTGATGTTATTTTATAAAAACACCCCAACCCGCTAAATCCCAAAATATTTTCTGATAGCTCAACCAGCTGCATGGGTAATCTCTGCAGGGTTAGAGGAATACAAGAGAAGGGGCAGGACTGCACAGCCAGAGGTGAAAGGCTCAGCACAGCAATCCAGAAAAGGAAAGCCAGTTCCACCCGGAAGGTATGACCCTCAATGCCCTATACCAGCACAGGGCAGATATCCCATGCTGAGGGCTTGAAATAAATGGTGGACACAATACACACACTGGATTATCAGGTCCCAGGCCAATAGTCCAGGCCAGAATAACCATGTGTGCCTTTCCCACTCAGACAGAAATGCTGCCAAGTACACCCACATGATCCCCAAAAATTTGTATTGCCAGGAGTTGCTCACTACAAAACAAAACACGAAGTCTTCACAAACTCTGGGAGTATTTGTTGGACTATAATTCATAAATAATATGGAAAGCTTTCATATAGGGTTGTACCCACCTGTATAGAGGAAACTCTAGGCAGTTTTCTGGGGTCTTTTCAAATATTATTTTCATAGTCATCCCTGTGATCAACTAAAAAAAAAACACAAACTATTCCATATAGTCCAAAGAGCAGAAGATGCCTGTTAAAGAGGACTTACTGTATCCTGTAGATGCAGAGTCAGAGGTATTAGATGCTATTCCATGAAACCACTGTGAGAACACAATTCTTTTAAGAGAAATAAATCTGTCAGAGGGTGGAAGAACACTTTCTTTCATTTCAGGGACAGAGAGTTTTGATTAAAAAAAAAAGCCTTCAACATGTGCTAAATGGGTTTAAATTTTGATGGTCCTTAGGCTTTATTATGTTTGCCTTTCTGAGGCTGAGCTCATGGCTTGAAGCTGTAATCTCCAGCTGTCCCACTAGCTCTTTTAATATCATATATGTTGTGTCAGTGCTGGAAGGTTAAAGATTTGAGGAAACTGTGTTTGGACTGGGTGCAAAACCAGAGTCCATTGTGATTTTGCTAGTTATTACTGAAAGTAACACCGACGTTGTTGCTGTGGGGTTCCAGCAACCTTCCCAGAGACAGATTTGGTCCGTGGAAAGAATCAAGGAACGACATTTGCGTGGATGTTCAGCGATCTTTATTCTCCCAGCTGAATGGCTGGGGGCTCAAGTCCAAACTGAAGACCCATGGGAAAACCAGAGTGTTCTCCGGGTGGGGGCAACACTCACGCCCAATCGGATACAGAACTTAGGTGCATGTGACCAGAGAGCAGGGAAAAACTCCATATGTCCCAGGGCATGCTCCTACCCCAGGGCCTATTCTTCCCAGGGGAAGGAGAGGGGAGCCCAAATACTACATTGGTTTATTTAGGCCTTGGAAACATTAAATTTGCAACAAAACCCCACTTTTTTTGTCTGGGTTCCAAGCAGGGGGTCACATTTCAGGTGAATGGGAAGTGAGGATGGTGTGTGAGACCAGAATTGAAGATGCATAGACTTGTGTGACCTCATATTGACTGCCCTCAAAATGCATCTGTCTTACCACTTCTGTTGGCTCTGGTGATTTTCAATGACAATCAAGTGCCTAAACTCCAATCTTCATATTTTCTCATAAATAAACCTCACCACATATTGAAATTCTCACCCCTTCTCATTCAGTTGCTTTTGCTTAGTAGATACCTTTTCTGACATTACTGCGTGAAAACTCATCTTCATATTTCCTTCTTGGTAAAGACAGCAGAACCACCCCTGCACCACAGAATATGGCAGTGCAGCCATAAGATGTGTTTTTCCATGGAGTATCTTGCTGTGATGTTTCTCAGATTTAATTTTTTTAGAGAATTTTAGAGAATATTAGAATATTTTAATTTTAACATGGTGATTTCCTTCATCTGAAAATCTTTTTTTTTTCCAGAGATACAGTATGGCAAGGAATCTTTTGGCTATCAGGGATAATGCCCTGCTTGTTTCTGCTACTCCTATGGAAAATCTGTTCCAGACTATTAGCTGGTCTTAATAGACACAGCTGTATTCTAAGTATTAGTAAGGAACCCTCTTCTCATTTTCAACATAAACCTAATAATATTTCATATATGCATGTTTTTTTAGGTACTTATACTGTCTTTTATCTAAAGAAGTTTCTTTGTAGGGTTTGCTTAGTGCGTTTTTGACAGCGTTCCCATTGCCTCTCAGGGTCCTTTGCTAGACCAATGAGCCCATGGTCTTCCAGAGATCCTTTTGCATCTTTCTGCATTTTTGTCTTGAATATGAGTCACCAACACATACCCTATCTTTCACTAAAAGTTTCCCCAGGACTTTGTACAGTGTAACACATCTCTCTCTTGATTCTCTTGCAGCTGATGCATTCTGTGATTCCGTTTGCCCTTTGTGCAGCTATTAGGCCTTTCCAGCTCATGGCCATCCCAGGAACAGCAAGTATTTCTTTGCCTTAGTTCCTAATCATTTCCAAATAATGGGCTCTGAATCTTTGTTACTAGTTTCCCAATAAATGACATTGTGTTCTGTAGTGATAAATGTAATGTCAGTCCCAAGGCTGCACAGTTCTTCCAAACAGTGTTCAGACATTTTTAACCAACTTCCAACTAGCAAAAATAAGATAAGAATGACACAGCAGAGAAAAATTACCTTACATCTTGTTTTATTGTTCCAGCTGTTTATCCTAATTTCACTCAGTAGTTTGACATTTGTTTCATTCCTTTATTTTTCTAAGAAAAAAGTGATTAGGCTGAAGACATGGTATAAGACAATGAAAAATTGGAAATGTGAAAACATACAGTTATTGAATTAAAAAATAAATAGCCTTTATTATTTCATAATAAAACAAGAACTTAAGAAAAGCTATCTGAAAAATTGTATTGGTATCTTCCCAGAAAAGGCTTCATCAAGGAAAAATCACTCTATTATTCTAGGAATTTAATACATTAAACAAGATAAATATCTTTAGAAATGCTAATTCTTATATATAGCATGGATAAAAGAATAGAAAAACCCTCCCGAAACATTGTGGAGGAAAACGTAATGTGACCATGAAGGACCTCTAGTGGCACAAATACTTCCAATGAAATAAACCCTAACATTATGCTTGCTCAGCATTTTAGAAGGAATCACTTCAACAGTTTCAGATTTTGACTTCAATTCATGTAATATTTTTTGTCCTTCCTTTGGTTGACGCAGATGCAAAAAATATAATTTTGTTACAGTAATGTACAACAAAGTATCTAGCTGTACAATGGCTTTGCCCTTTACTTGTTATCATTGTTATCTACTTTTATCACCTATTCAAATTTACGATTTTCTCAGCAGGAGGAACAGCCTGATAGGACACACTGAAATGAAACTGTTCAGCAAAAAGGAATTGAAAGCAGATGAGGATACCAGAGCTATGTCTGTGTCTTATTTGTTATGGCTGTGCTAATTCTTTTATTTGTCCCAAGCTCAACAGTATTTTTTTTTAAGCAGCAAGAAAAACTATGCTGGTGCTTTTCAGTTATCCTTCACCCATTCTAGAGGATATTCAACTATAAGAAATATTTGGATTCTTAGTTCCTTTCAGTCACACTTCAGTATAGTTTGATACTTTAGACACAACTTTTGAATACAAGTAATTAATTTTTAAAGAATTCTATAAATGTATTGCTAAAAATTCTTTGTCAGAAAGGAAGTATATACCTACCAGTTAGTCTAGGGGCCCATTAAGCTTCCAAATACATCCTGCCTGCAGATAAACTAAAGTCATTCCCAGGAATTTCACTCATCCTGGGAAAGGCACAGTAAACTATGTTACAGTGAAACCAGTTACTTTTGTAGAGCACCAGGAACAGAGTTTCTATCTCTGAAAGAGGATGCACAGCCTTAAATGCACAGACTGCCATGTTCCACTGGTGAGACGGCACAGAGGAGGGGCAGTATTGGTTCTGAGCTGAATGAAGGGTGTCTGCAGGGCCAGCCTGCCTGGCTGGCACACACTGCAAGGCAGATGGATCTCTTCACTGTCATGAGGAAAACCCAGGGGCCAGCAAAGATCCAGAAACATACAGCCACAATCACACAGGAGATGGACCCTGAATTGTAGTCAAGTAGGTGCCTGAAGCAGGAGTAGCTGAACACGAAGTCATGTTTAGACATCTCAGATATCTCTGCATTCATGGCCATGTTGTCCAGAAGCCATAAAAATTTCCAGAGATAACGAAGTTTATTATACTTTCCAATGAACTTAGTCCCCAAAGTCTAACAAAGGGCACTTTTAACAGTTGTTGCTGTTTGGGGTTTTTTTTAAGATTTTTTTTTGTTGTTGTTGTTAAAATTTAAATTAAAAAATGATCCCTGCCCGTTTAAACTTTTTTTATTTTGTTTTATATTTTCAGTTCATAGATACCCTTCTGGCATTTCAATCTTTCTGCAGCTGAGCAGCTTCGGTGTAAAGCTCTGTCCTGGTAGTGGCTTTCTGGTGTGAGGCTGCTGCAGCCTACCTGTAGCAAGGAATTCCAAGAGCTGAGCTTAAATGGAGACAATGAGCACCAAAGCCATGATTCCCCATCTTTGAAAAACTGGCAGCAGACTGCAGACATAGGACGAATAAAATTAAATGCAAAGATAATATTACCACAGTTGTGGAGCTCAGATATGACTAAATATACAGGATCTGATAGGTCTGCTTCTTTTAAACTTTTTGTTAGTTTAGGTTGTGAAGAACCGTGACCATCATGACCTGATTCATAACTATCATAACACTGAGACTAATCTTGACAGACTGATTTCTTGCAGGAGTCACAGCAGGATTTTTATTAGATTAGAAATTCAAAATTAAAATACCAATAAACTATTTTGTTATACAAGTGAAGGAAAAATATGTAAAATCTCAATGTAATAAAGAAATGGGTATGTATATTATAAATATAGAAGTATATTTATTAATACTTTTAAAACATATAATTATACAGCTTTTCTTTCATAATGATCTTTAACATTACACCATCACAGAGTCAGAGGGTATTTGGGGTCCAGTCCTCTTCCATGGAGCCAATACTTGGGTGGTTACATGAGCCTGGGCCCTTGGGGAAAGAGGAGATTAAAATTCACCTTCATTCATGACAGGTACATGAAACTGTAAAGATAACTTGAAAATGGCAGAGTAATGCCTTTTTGACCCTCCTAAATCTAATCCTACGAGGATGAATTTGAGTAGTAGCAAAGGGAGATAAACGCAATGACAGAACTGTGACAGGGGAAAACACGGCTGAAAAAAAGTTATGGTGTTGGGGGGAAGAAGATCAAATCATGGTGCTCTGTGGGGAACAGGTGAGGGTAGAGACCAACAATGTCTTGTGGCAGAAAATCCTTTCTGCCAGCACTGCCGAGACAGTGACAAATATTTGCCCCAAAGAGAGCAGAAGATTGCTCTTCCTGGAGACACCTCTGGGGTTCAGATCCATCATCTGTGACACATACAGAGCATCATTAGAAGTATTGTTTAAAAACCCACCAAGCTATGCAAAATGTCACTAGGTTCTCCAGGTGAGTTGCCCTGAGATGTGGGTGAAGAAAAATAGGATGTGAAAAATCCAGAGGCATGGGAAAGAAGCAGCAAAGAAGTGGGAGTTGAAACGTTAGAAGACCCGAGGCTGCGCAGAAAGCTGCGAGAAGTTAAACTTTAAGGGTTTAGAGTAAGTTTTACTCCTGTAACTGGCAGATGCGCCTGGACTGCCTGCGCTGCCAGGCCCCCACGTGCCCTGGGGCTCGATGTCTGCGGAGGGTCTGGAGGCAAAGTAGCCCTGCAGGACCCGCACTGGGGCACCAGGCTGGGCTGCTGCCGGGGAGCCCCGCGGGAGAGCGGGAACACGAACTTGGTCTTGGCGCTGCTAGAGCCGCCCTTGCCTTACACCACCTGCACCCAGCGGTTGAAGGAAACTGCGGGGCCGGAGCGCACCGAGGGGTAGCAACACCCGGAAAGCTCCNAGCCATCGCCCGGGGCCCCCGCCGCCGCTCCGCGCCGGCTGCTGGCGCTGCTCGGGGCCAAGCTCTGCACCTGGTGAGTCCCCAGCTTCCACGTGGAGCCGCGCGGTGCCGGCCTCCCCGCCCGCCCGTTTCCGGGCCGCCCGCCGGAGCGGGGGAAGGAGGGGAGGCAAAGGGGAAGCGTCCGCGCTGCTCTCGGCGCCTTGGCGGGCAGCGCGGTGGGGATGCGGAGGCCGCTCTGTGCCGCCGGGAGCAGCCGCGGGGTGCCCGGGCCGGAGCGGCAGCCGCGGTGCGGGCCCGGGGTTACGGCCGGGAGGCCGCAGGGCTGAGCAGAGCCCGGATCCTTCGGCCGGCCTGGCACAGGCGAGCCCGGGGGAGCTATGGCCGCTGCCCCGGGAGCGGCTGCTCTGATGCCGAGGCTGCTCCGGGAGCGCCGCCGAGATGTAGCGTGCGATTAGCGAGAGGCGTATTTGACTCTGCCAAAGTAGTCCTACTTGTCCTACTATGTGCTCTCACACATAAACACATGCATTCGACTCTTTTTTTGTTTTCCTTTTTTTCCCCTTACGCTTTATCCGTTATGTAGTCTTCGATCAGCATCGTTGTGAAGGACAGGTCATGGGGGGTAGCGAAGGTAATAGAACAAAATAGCTGAAATGAGGTGTGGAGTCCAGAAAGACGAATATCCTCATTTCCTCCTTCCGTGAATCAGCTTAGGATACAGACCCATTCAGGTATATCTCTTGAAATATGAGCACTAGTTAAGCATGGAAGACTTGTGGGAAAAAATTTGCCAAGCTGTGCAGACATAACATATGTTCCAAAGCTGGTACTTGAAAAGCACTACCTTCCAGGAGAGCAGGACTACATCCTCAGACTTCTAGGCCATCCACTTAAAACTTCACTTTCCCCCTAGGGGGGAAAAACAGTCCCTATTTAAAAGACTTTTTTTTGAACCATAGGTTTCGTCACTAATAATTATTGCATCAGATTTGTCAGCCAAGGATGTGCTGGCTTTCCTGCCAGCCTCGNGCCTTGGCGGGCAGCGCGGTGGGGATGCGGAGGCCGCTCTGTGCCGCCGGGAGCAGCCGCGGGGTGCCCGGGCCGGAGCGGCAGCCGCGGTGCGGGCCCGGGGTTACGGCCGGGAGGCCGCAGGGCTGAGCAGAGCCCGGATCCTTCGGCCGGCCTGGCACAGGCGAGCCCGGGGGAGCTCTGGCCGCTGCCCCGGGAGCGGCTGCTCTGATGCCGAGGCTGCTCCGGGAGCGCCGCCGAGATGTAGCGTGCGATTAGCGAGAGGCGTATTTGACTCTGCCAAAGTAGTCCTACTTGTCCTACTATGTGCTCTCACACATAAACACATGCATTCGACTCTTTTTTTGTTTTCCTTTTTTTCCCCTTACGCTTTATCCGTTATGTAGTCTTCGATCAGCATCGTTGTGAAGGACAGGTCATGGAGGGTAGCGAAGGTAATAGAACAAAATAGCTGAAATGAGGTGTGGAGTCCAGAAAGACGAATATCCTCATTTCCTCCTTCCGTGAATCAGCTTAGGATACAGACCCATTCAGGTATATCTCTTGAAATATGAGCACTAGTTAAGCATGGAAGACTTGTGGGAAAAAATTTGCCAAGCTGTGCAGACATAACATATGTTCCAAAGCTGGTACTTGAAAAGCACTACCTTCCAGGAGAGCAGGACTACATCCTCAGACTTCTAGGCCATCCACTTAAAACTTCACTTTCCCCCTAGGGGGGAAAAACAGTCCCTATTTAAAAGACTTTTTTTTGAACCATAGGTTTCGTCACTAATAATTATTGCATCAGATTTGTCAGCCAAGGATGTGCTGGCTTTCCTGCCAGCCTCGTGCTCATAAGCTGGAGTCTGGCAACTGGACTATGTGATGGTGTGCACTGGTTAAGCAAAACCTTATTCCAGTGGACAAAGCCTCATCTTCTCTTTTGGTTATAACTTTTTCTGTTTTCACTCCTCCTGCCTGTCAGGAGAGACCTTAAAGGCAAGACAAACTTGTTGAGCTGTTCAGTAACCCCACCTATGCCAGTAGTTTTGCCAAAGGGCTACACTAAGTGAGTCTATGGAAGGTACTTGAAAGAAAATAAAGAGCTTTCACTGAATTTTGTAAAGTGTTGTCTGAATACTGAATTCATAGTTCTTACTGTTTCCCCCCCGCCAGGTGATGGGAGGCTCAGCCACTTCAGTTTTGTGAGAAGCCTTTCAGAGTCATAGGAAGGTTTATTACCTTTCTGTAATAAACTAGGTTGGGTGTAGGTTTTTTTTTGGGGGGGGGGTGTTGAGTAAAACCATTAGAAAATATATTTCTGGTGCTTTTCTGTTTCCTACCTTTTCCAAGTTAAATTGTCCTCAGTTTCAAAGCAAAACATGGAAGAACTAACTTCTGATAATGTTAATTCTTAAAAATATATTTTACTGTTCTTACCTAGTTGGTAATTATGTTGCAATATGGGTTCAGTCTGAACCTGCATTTTACTTTTAACTACGAGCATGAAAAAGTGAGATTATTGAAATTAAAAGGTCACTTCTGCCCTGTTTGGGAAGGGCTCAGTAGTTGAAGCTAAGTGCAAGTAAACTCTGTATGTGAACAGTGTCACCAGGCTTTGCCATGTTAGTATTAGATTGGTGGCATAAATAAAGCCAATATTTGAAGAGATGTATTTATTTTCATTTTTAAAAAATCACATTAAAATTGCAGGATTTAGTAAATTAATTGCCAGTAAAATTGTTAACTGTGGTCTCATTAAATTTTCTTTCACTTCCTCTGATATAGATTCTGATTGTATTTTAGTATCTTGGTGTACTTTTTATGCTGCATTTCGTGTGAAGCCAAGGAAAGCCAGCCTGAGTTTCTCATGGTGTTGAGAGCACATTGTTCAGTTGTCACTTTAGACCAATTTGTGGCAAACTTTCTTGCTGTAAAAAGTCCCAAAATTATTTTAGTTTTGCTCAAATCTATAGATACTGCTAGCTAAGATAGATAGGGTGACTGAAGGGAGGGGAGGAGTAATTACTTAGTAGCTTGCTACCAAGCGTTAAAAGCCAACAACACCCCCCCAACACCCATCAACTATAAAACTAAAAGCCCTTTTCAGACCACTTACCTTGCATCGTCTGACACTCCAAAGTGAATTAGTCCTTTCCAATGCATTAAAAAAAAGGCAGAGAGGATTAAATTCTGGCATGGAAAAGTTAATAATTAATATATTTCAAAAAATGATCAATTATTAATAAGAAAGTCACTGTCATCGATACTCATATCAATACCAAAATGAATGGAAACTCCTGGCTTTAAAGCATTTTTCTCAGAAGAAATTGCCCTGCAAATTGCAAACAGTTTTAAAGTTAGCTCTCAAGTTTTACTGAGGATCAAACACATAAAAGACAAGCTATGAGCCCAGTGCATCATGCCAGGAGCGTTGTGATGTCTTCTCCGTTTGAAGAAATTAGTTTTCATGCTTTGGCAAATGCTGTGAGGGGAAACCATTGCTGCTTCCTGATGAGGCTTCCACCTGCTATTGGGGAGCAGTCAGGGCAAGAGGCTGTTACCTTACACCCAGCTGAGAAAGCTGCCAGGTATGGAGTACTTTGGGACTCGCAGAAGACATTTTTTGACGGCAGCCTTCTACTGTTAGTGGACAGTGTATTTCGGTGTGTTTTTTGATGTTAACATTTTGAATCTGTTCAGGCAAGGAAAAAAAGTCCCTGAATTAAAATAGACAAAAGTAGAGAAGGGCATGAGGTGTGATGAAGCCTGCTTGCTCTGTCAGATGCCTTTGTTAAGGTAGAAGTAAATGCTGTAGGGACTGCCAAGACATATGTTAACTAAATAGCAATGCTTGCTAGAGCAGTAACCACAAAGCAAACAGTCCTGGAGGTTTTGTACTGGCTTCTCTTCCCAAATGCAAGGAAGTAATTCCTTAGGTACTTTAAACTGGGGAGATTTGGTTCTAAGAAAAGCTGAGGATCAGCTTAGCGGAGTTGCTCCACTGCAAGAGAGCAGATGGGTCTGCTTGTTTTCAGTAAATGATGGTTGAAGCAGATCAATTGTTAGCAAATTTGAATGGCAGCAGACTTACCCCGTTTTGCCCTCTCTTTGGAACATGTTCACCATCTGGTTTGCAAGAATGCTGCCTGTGGAGTCCAGGCCTTTGCGGTAGAGAAGGTGCCGTAGCTCAGGAGAAGCCAAGTTGCCCCTTGCAACTCATATCCTCGACAAAAATGTTTAAAGCCTTGCCACACAGAAGGCCATGTTACACAAGCCTCCTTAAACAAGCTTGTGGGGTGGTATTGCCTGTGCTTCTGCCTTTCTCTGTGGCAACACACAGGAGATGGGTGAAGGGAAGTTTGTGTCCAGGAGATCAGGGCTTCTGCCAGCCAGGGCAGCTTTAACCTCTCGTGGAAGCATATTGACGAGTGCAATTCATTTTGTGCACCACACAGGCTTTGCTCCAGTAAAATTGCAGCAGTTTTGCCCAGTCATGCCTCTATTGGAGTCTGATCCCTACCTCCGCACTCTCCCAGCTAGTCCAAGCGCAGGGTCGGGTTAGTCCAATAAACTGCTAGAGGCTTGCTGTGTTCCTCGTATGCTGATGGTGAAGAAGAAATATTTTTCTGCTAGTTTGGGGCAAGAAGCTTTTTTTGAATAATTAAAAAAAATACATATGTTTTTTAAATGCCTAAACCCACATTTTTATGTGATGTTCACCACAGTATATCTTCCTTTGAATTTCAATGGGTCTTCTGTCGTTTTACCTGCTGCAAAGGAGCCAGAGTTCACAGGGCTGGCAAAGGGCAAGCTGGAATCATCATCCATGCCTGCTTGAAATTTTAGCTAACTTACATTACATTTGTTCTAGTGGCAATTGATTAAATTCTTTACATGAACATAGGAAGATATCCCTGCATCAGCCAGAATAATTAGCCAGAATGTGTCTGATTCTGGCAATCAGACCATTGACCAGAATATAAAGAAATGAAAAAGAAATTAGTTAAAATACAACTAATATATAGAAGTGAGGTAGCTTCAAATTTTTCTTCTGCTGTTTTTAATGAAAACCACCCACCATCCCCCACAGGTATTTTGGAAAGCTGTTTAGAAATGAGAATGTTTTTCTTTCACACACCAGTAAGAGTTACTCAGATGAGACTGGATAGTACCTTACAAGATTGTCACATGATACATAATACTTAGAGCATGAATGTGCACCATTGCTGAGAGTGGCAAGGCAAGCTGTAGCAAAGCATGTGGTTCATATCTCATGGAAGTACAGCATGGCTGGACTTTGTAGAAATTTGCTGTCTCATCAGAATGGACTAGGAGAGAAAAATGTGCTCAACAGCATTTTCAAAGTCAGAAGAGCTTGGTGGCAGGCTGAGTTGAAAACAGGACTCATGCAGGTGCATTGGAGTCTGTGCAAGGAAGATGCCTCCCTTCCAAAAGGAGGGATTGATTGTAGCATTGTAGTCGGCTTTAGCACTGTCAAACACACCCTTCTCATTGCCTGGCAGCTGGATGGCACAGCACAGCAGGGTGAGCTGGTATTTACTGTGTTGAAGTCACCCAACCTGGGAAAACAGCCAGTGTTACTCTCAGGTGCTGTGCCTGACACATGGGTGTCCTGCCAGAAGTCAGTGCGGAGAGGTGTGGGCACAGGGTAGGTGCAGAATCCTAATGGGGTCCTTTCTTCCCTTGCTTGATTAATTTGAGTGGAAACAAATGAATCGATTGTGCAGACAGTTAAATTTCCATCAGTAGTCAGAGTAAACAGATTAAATGTGAACTTGGCAGATCTGTACAGACAGCACAGGTCTGAGCTCCTGTCACTGTATATTGTGCATGTGCAGAGACTGGGGTGGTACAAATCTGCATAGCTCAACTGGCAGGAGAAAGAGAAAGCCAAAAGATACATAAAATTACATGCTCCTGTTTGTCTAGGAGCATCTGAAATAGTTCATCTTACATTAGGTGAAGAATTGCTACTAAAAAGAGCATGAGATTTTTTTCATTTTTTTCTTCCCCTGGCTGTGGGTGGGGCTCAAGAGGAGTTGTAAATGCAAACATGATCTTACCCAAAATGCATTCTTAACTCCATCCTTGGTTACAGCAGAACTGAAAAAATCCACAATAAATATTAATTATAATAATTCTTATTATAAGAAAGATTTATTTTAAGGTGAGAACAATCAATCACTGGAGCAACCTCCACAGTGATGTTGTGGAGTCCCTATCACTGGAAGTTTGCAAGAGGGTGCTAAATAGTCCCATCGAGGCTCCCTTTCCCATGAAAGGCTAGACCAGATGGTCTTTCAAGATCCTTCCAAATGGAGCTATTGTTCGGTTTTATCATTAATATTTTTGTGTTTCCTTAGCACTGCTCAGCTGAAGGTCTCAGCTCAGGTCTCAGACAATCCTGAAGGTAGTTGAGCTTTACCTCCATGTTGTAGGTCTTTGTTGACCGAAGTCAGGATGGAATTCAGTGGAGGACAAAGGATTTAACTCAAAACCTGCTTAATAAGAATAGGACCTGCTGTGGTGTAGAGCCTGCCCAAGTGACCTGCTGGAAGATCCTTGCCAGTAATTGCGGTCTTCATCGCTGGTGGTTTGGACTGGCCTCACTTCTCTCGTGGCTGTCCTGAGGTCAGACTAGATCTTCTGCGTACACAAAACCCTGCTTACCTGTAGATCAGAACAACACTGGTAGGGGGTCGAGAAAGAATAAAGTGTCAGTCTAAAAAAATGGCATTTTCCCTGTACAACTAGAAAATATTTTATTAGAATCTTGAATGTGTAATTCTAATTCTTATTGTTTTGTCTTTTATTCCCAGGCATATTTGGAAAACTATAATTCTGGGCCAGATGCTCTCCTTGTTTATCTGTGGGACTGCTGTTACAAGCCAGTACCTGGCAGAAAAATACCAAGTGAATACTCCAATGCTGCAAAGTTTCATCAACTATTCTTTGCTGCTTCTAGTTTATACAACAATGCTGGCATTTAGGACTGGTATGTGAAATACAGGATGGGAGATTCTGGTTAATCTTTTTTTTTTCCTTTCTACATTTTCCTTTCAGAATTTGAAACTAAAGAACTCAATACTCATCTTAGTTTCTAAAGTTCCTGCTTTGTAGCAACACATGGAAATTAATTTCACAGGTTAAATGTGCATTTAATTTGATATAACTTCATATCTGTTTAGAGTTTTGTGCTCTTTAGTTTGAAGTCCTATGTTATATTAGACAAAATAGGCTTTGTTGTAACAAGCTTTGTTACCAGAGGCTGTTCAGTATTCCTCCTGTTCTTACTAATTTACTGTTTGAACAACTCTAGTCTTGCTGTGTTTTTCTTCACATGGAAGAATTTCTGTGCTTTTCACCATTTGCATTGTCTCCTCAAAGGCTGTGTTTCCTGTTATTGTGTCTTAAGCAGGGGCAGGCAAAGTCAAACATCTTCGTATTATTTATGCTTCTAAAGAGCAAAATTCCCGTGCATCATTTGGTTGGAAAGAAACACATATTGATTGCTGCTTTCCTCTTAACAGGCAGTGACAGTCTTTGGCAGATTTTGAAACAGAGGTGGTGGAAGTATATTTTTTTGGGACTGGCTGATGTTGAAGCCAATTACATGATTGTAAAAGCCTACCAATATACAACCCTTACAAGTGTGCAGGTAAGGACTGATTTCTCTTTTTGGACTGTTACTTTTATTACAGTTTTGGACTGGTTTCTAAAATGAGATTCAAAGGACAGACATGGAAGCTATTTAAGCCTGAAAAGAACTTCCCAGTATCTATTTTCTCTCTGCAGTACAGGAAAGAGCATCCTATATCACGAATAACCTTTCCAGGAAGCAGAGAAAATTGGCTGGTATTACCCTGTGCCAGCTCTTGAGTTGAACCCTAATTATTTTGATAAAAGCACTCCTAAGAGTTTGCTGACAGCCACTCAGTTTTTTCTCCTGACACAAAATAAAGATTTATGACCAGATAACAGTCACTCAGTGCAGGTTCTTGCTGATGAGAGTGAGGTGGATCTCTTGCCTAGTCCTAGAACCTGCAGGAGGCGTTATGAGATGTAACCCCACCCGTGAGGACACACTGAATGTTAGCTGGTGTTGCAGACCATGCAGTGAGGGACCAGCCTTGTGGCTTTTGGATGTGGCAGTTCAGGGCCCTCTTTGGAAGAGGTGGAAGGTAGGTCAGCATGCCTAAAGGAACAGTAGACATCCTCTGCAACACCAGGGCTTGATGCTACATTGCTGCACTAGGATAATTCTTGTGTTCTGAAAAAGCTCTATAAGCAGAAGGGCTAAAGCTGGGGTTTCTTTTCCAGCAGCTTTTGTCTGTGTAGGGTGACAGAGCCAGTGCTTTCCTCCTGCCTCCAGCTGCATTCTCCTGAGCTTGCTGGGCCAGTTTCCTTGAAAAAACTGACTCAGAACACTGAGCAAAGTGGGAGTAAACCCTGCCTTTGGCTGTACTGCTGGTGAGCTGTGTCAGGCCCAAGTTTAGTCACTGTGTGACTCCACAGCTGTGGGAACAAGGGAGAGGATGGTGCATGAACAAGGAGGGAGTGTGTCCAGGTTGGGCCCGTTCACGCTTGCTGTTACCAGTGGTGGGTGTCTGTGGCTGTGGTCGTGGCTGCACTTACCTGAATAAAAAAAAATGTAACATGAAGACTTGGCTGTTAGTTGGAAAGGAGTGTTTAGATGTCAGTGTTTTACAGAGTCAAAGTAATAGGGGTTAATATTTAAGAGAACTACCTGTAAAGCAATAAACTTCTGCGGTCTGGGCTCCCTTTAGAGAATTGCAGTAACTTTTCTTTGCACTGCTAAAGACCAGTTGTGTCTCTTGGGTTGTTATTGTCACATTTCCACTTTATACTTATGTGTTACAACTCATTAGGTCTTTAATCTTCTTACAAATAACGCCTAAGAAATCAAAGTTTTAAAAGTGACATGTTTCAGTCTCAAGATCAAGTTAAGCTGATAAGTGAGACCCTGTTTGACCTTATACTTCATAGCTGAACAAGCCAGGACTTTGATCCAAGTTCTCAGAAGTAGTAAAGCTATTCCCATGATTTCTTTCATGGAAATTAAGAAAGAATAGATACAACAGATTGTCCTGTCCAGCTGCCAAAAACTGGAGCATTTTCTGAGCCTTTTTCCCTTGTGGTAACCGTGTGACTGATGCTGCTTTGTATCAGTTCAGTAATTGCGATTTTGTTGCATTTGCCTGTTGCCCTAAGATTTCTTGCATATTCTCTGAAGTCACCAGTTTCTCACCATTGTCAGAAATGAGATACAGGAGAAAAAAGAACCACAGCAAAAGCCTGTGATTTGCTCTAGTGCATATCTAGTAATTTGCTTTCTGTTTTTGGCAAGCAATTTTGCAGCTACGTCAGTACCTGTGGTTCAGAGCACGCAGCCTGATGGCCTGTCTGCAGTACTGGCTGTGAGTGGATGCCCAGGGACCATAAAAGCAACGCAGGGGTATATGGCACCTTCCCAAATGCAGTGTAATCATTTGTTAAAATGCTGTCTGGCTGGAGCTTCAGCTCACCACAGTGAAACATAGCTTCAAAGATAAGTTTTTTTCAGCTCAGCAAGGAACTTCCATGTATTTTCTCACACAGGCACACACAGGCAGAACTGGTTTCCCTTTAGTTATCAAATACCAGCATTTTACAGAAGGGATTTGGAGATTTTTAAGGTGGTAACAGTGGGATGGCAGCTCTCATTTCTTGGTAAACACAGAAGAAGACTTTGGTCCACAACTGAACTGTTTGGCTGTGGCTGAGGCAGTGCCAGGATACTCCTTGCTGCCAGTGTCCTTCTGTCTTGTGGCAGGACTTGGCCGTGCTGTGTTTTGATCACCTATTACAGCACGAAGCTGGGTTGGGAGAGGTTTAGGTTGGATATTAGAGAAAGGTTCTTCTCCTGGAGGGTGGTTGGGCACCGAACAGGCTCCCCAGGGAAGTGGTCACAGCACCAGCTTGACAGAGTTCAGGAAGCATTTGGACAACGTTCTCAGGCACGTGGTTTGACTCTTGGGGAGAGTGCTGTACAGGGGCAGGAGTTGGACTTGACGATCCTGATGGGTCACTTCCAACTCAGGATATTCTATGATTCTGTGATTTATAGCAAAAAACCAAGCAGCGTAGCTTTGGTTTGATGTTTTTAACATGTTATGGAGCACATTTAGCATTTGCTCTGTAGATAATTCAGATGAAAATGTTTTTCAGGCCACTATTGACACATTGTCAGCTGATGGAAGAGTGCTAGCCTCAATAGGAAGAAATATAGGATGGGCCCCTGGGGCTCAGCTGGAGGCTGCCCTGAGGGAGTCTTGTGGGGAATGAACAGGATGAGCAGTTGAGCTTTCTTGCTTACAAAGCTGTCTGAAGCTGGCAATTATAAGCAAACCAATGACCTCCAACTGTCTATGATAATTTATTAACCATGTATTAAAACATCTTTTAATAATTTACCCTATTTTTAAAGCCTCCTATAAACAGTGTGGCCAAAGCCTGGCTTGAGTCAAAACATTTGTAAATCAAATCACCAGGTTATCTGTTTTTTCCCCCTTGTTAAAAATATAGGTTAGAATTGAATAAGATGAGAGTTTGAAGAGGCTCTACTGAAAATAGTAGTCAGTACCACAGTACTGCTGCAAATGTTGTAAAACTTCAGTAAATAAACTTTATTCTTTTAATTGATTCCATTGACACAATTCATTGTGATATTAAATCTGCTTTGCACCTCTTTGATCTTGATTCTGTACAGAAGAGCTCTGTAATGTACTAGATGAAGGGAAAATAAGATCCAGTAGTTGGTAATCTGATTTCATCTGTCTGTAATTGAGGGTAATTGTCCCCTGGAACAGATTACCAGGGCGTGTCCTTCATCACTGGGTGCCTGTGTGTCCTGGCTGCAAGTCCTCAAACGACGGTGCTGTAGTTCTACAGTATGTTCTTGGTCTGGATGCAGCAATTCCCCATGTGGCATTACTGAAAGATCTTCTGGCTCATTATTTACTACTCCCTTACATCCTAATTAAGATTTTTTTTTAAAAGGGTTTTCTTCCTCTCTTTCTCTTTGGGTTAAAAACTGCTTGGAGTTTGGAAGGCTACATGCTAACATCTCAGGGAAGTGAGAGCTTACTTGTCAGTAGAAGAGGTGTCTACAACCAGAGGGATAAAAATTTTGCTTTCTAATGCTTGTAGTATGTCTTGTTGTTTGACACTAGTCAAAACAGTCAAATCTGAAGGAAATGTTAGAGTTTGGTTAAAGCCTTTGGGGACAAAGGCACAGCACAGAAGACAGCTCCAGTGGTGTACTGAGGCAGGCAGAGTCTGGAAATGAACGTTAAGAACTAAGGGCTGTTGTCTTGATTGCAGGGATTATGCCCCAGTCCTACTGATCTGGACATAATATTTTGTTGGGACTTCAAGAGGCCAAGTTTTAAGGGCTGACATTTGAGAGTAATTTCTGAGGAATCTTTGAGAGGTTGACTATATGTTCTGCTGTAGACTGTTCCCTTATGTTGTTCTGTGGCACTCTACTGAGACAGGTCAGAAGATACAGCTTTTCTTTCCTTCATCAAATTCAGAAACAAAATCTATTTCACTGAATTAAATATTCAACCAGTTATGATTAGCTCAGTGGTCTTGGTGATATTTGGTTATTCTAGAACAGTATGCCCATCTTATGCTGCAGCGTGTTCTTCTTTTTAAGTACACACCTAACTCTTGATGCTTCCTGTACTAAAGGAGAATAGGTAGAAGGAAGTGTCCAAGGCCAGGTTGGAGTGGTCAAGTGGAAAGTGTCCCTGCCCATGGCAGAAGGGTTAGAACTAGGTGAACTTCAAGGTCCTTTCGAATCCAAGCAGTTCTGTGATTCTGTGGGTGGGTCTAACAGCAAAGCAAAGATACATAGGAACATGTAGAGGAAAAAATACAGAAAGGAAAGGTAAGTCAGAGTCACTGCTTTTCATGGAGCACAGACGTCCTTGAACCACAGCTGTTCAGTCTGCTTGGGGCAATGTCTGCAAATGCATCTGAAGTGCTCCAAAACTCCAGCTGCCTTGTGTGTCTGCTGCTGGGGCATAGGTGAATTAGAATGGGTTACCTGCTTCTGGCTAACTGAGAGTTAGCTCTGACAGAGTGATGAAAATGTGTTGGTGGCTTGTATGTGTTTTTGTGGGAAGCTGGGAAATTAGGAAGATGACTTAAGAAAAGCTGTGCTTCCCTTCCTATCTTATTTCTACCAGTTTTGCACATGGCTTCCAACACACATACCAGTTTTGGTTTTTAGTACGATCCAGTTGAGGGGGGTGGTGGAATCAAACCCAAAGCTGCAGGATCAGGTCCTTGTCATAGTCACATCAGTGTAAAATCAGATTACTTGCACCCATCAATAGTTCCAGATTTTTGCTTTGTGTACATGGAGCCCTGGGGAGCAACGCTGTTTCAGAGCAACATCCTAGCGTTCATTTGTGCAGCTGCAAAGATTGATTAGATCCATCATTAGAAGAGTTTCTAAATCAGTGCNTTTTCTTCCTCTCTTTCTCTTTGGGTTAAAAACTGCTTGGAGTTTGGAAGGCTACATGCTAACATCTCAGGGAAGTGAGAGCTTACTTGTCAGTAGAAGAGGTGTCTACAACCAGAGGGATAAAAATTTTGCTTTCTAATGCTTGTAGTATGTCTTGTTGTTTGACACTAGTCAAAACAGTCAAATCTGAAGGAAATGTTAGAGTTTGGTTAAAGCCTTTGGGGACAAAGGCACAGCACAGAAGACAGCTCCAGTGGTGTACTGAGGCAGGCAGAGTCTGGAAATGAACGTTAAGAACTAAGGGCTGTTGTCTTGATTGCAGGGATTATGCCCCAGTCCTACTGATCTGGACATAATATTTTGTTGGGACTTCAAGAGGCCAAGTTTTAAGGGCTGACATTTGAGAGTAATTTCTGAGGAATCTTTGAGAGGTTGACTATATGTTCTGCTGTAGACTGTTCCCTTATGTTGTTCTGTGGCACTCTACTGAGACAGGTCAGAAGATACAGCTTTTCTTTCCTTCATCAAATTCAGAAACAAAATCTATTTCATTGAATTAAATATTCAACCAGTTATGATTAGCTCAGTGGTCTTGGTGATATTTGGTTATTCTAGAACAGTATGCCCATCTTATGCTGCAGCGTGTTCTTCTTTTTAAGTACACACCTAACTCTTGATGCTTCCTGTACTAAAGGAGAATAGGTAGAAGGAAGTGTCCAAGGCCAGGTTGGAGTGGTCAAGTGGAAAGTGTCCCTGCCCATGTCAGAAGGGTTAGAACTAGGTGAACTTCAAGGTCCTTTCGAATCCAAGCAGTTCTGTGATTCTGTGGGTGGGTCTAACAGCAAAGCAAAGATACATAGGAACATGTAGAGGAAAAAATACAGAAAGGAAAGGTAAGTCAGAGTCACTGCTTTTCATGGAGCACAGACGTCCTTGAACCACAGCTGTTCAGTCTGCTTGGGGCAATGTCTGCAAATGCATCTGAAGTGCTCCAAAACTCCAGCTGCCTTGTGTGTCTGCTGCTGGGGCATAGGTGAATTAGAATGGGTTACCTGCTTCTGGCTAACTGAGAGTTAGCTCTGACAGAGTGATGAAAATGTGTTGGTGGCTTGTATGTGTTTTTGTGGGAAGCTGGGAAATTAGGAAGATGACTTAAGAAAAGCTGTGCTTCCCTTCCTATCTTATTTCTACCAGTTTTGCACATGGCTTCCAACACACATACCAGTTTTGGTTTTTAGTACGATCCAGTTGAGGGGGGTGGTGGAATCAAACCCAAAGCTGCAGGATCAGGTCCTTGTCATAGTCACATCAGTGTAAAATCAGATTACTTGCACCCATCAATAGTTCCAGATTTTTGCTTTGTGTACATGGAGCCCTGGGGAGCAACGCTGTTTCAGAGCAACATCCTAGCGTTCATTTGTGCAGCTGCAAAGATTGATTAGATCCATCATTAGAAGAGTTTCTAAATCAGTGCTTTCCTACTAGGAGATAGTGGACCCCTGTTGGAGCTCCTCCTTCCCTTGGGAAGTGGAAATGTGTGTCTCACCCCCCTCTTAAAAAATCTACTGGGGTTGCTTTGCAGGTTTCTTAACATCTGGTGACTGGAAGTAAGATCCTGTGCATTTGCTGTCAGGATGTTGCAGTCTAGATTTGGGGTGGGTTTCTAACTCAAACCATTTTTCTGTGCACACAGCTCCTGGACTGTTTTGGGATTCCTGTGCTGATGGCTTTGTCGTGGTTCATTCTCCGAGCGAGATACAGGCTGATACATTTTCTTGCCGTTGCCGTCTGTTTGCTGGGTGTGGCAACAATGGTGGGTGCGGACATTTTGGCAGGGAGGCAGGACAGTGAAGGTAAGGAGTCCCTTATTGTGGGGGGGAAGAGCAGAGAGATGGTTCCTGCTGTGGACAGGAATTTGTAAAGCAGAAATAGTAGCAGATACAGTTGTTTTGTAAGACAACATGTTGCTGTTTTTATTTCTTGTCCAAGAAGAGAAAGTGTTGATTTTATGGGGAGCTGTGGAATTTGTTTGCTTGTATGTTTGGATATTTCTTCCACCTCTTAAAAAACCCCCACTTACATTAAGTTTAAATTTTACTGCTGTTCATTAGACGTGATGGAAAGTCTCATTCCGGAAAGCTTTTCACTTTGACTATCACGTGAGATGGTTTAACAGAAGAAGTTGCCTCTCCCTTCAAACCTTGTCTTGTTTGTAGGGTATCAACCTGCTGGCAGCCAGACTTCTCTGATTTGCAGTTTTCTATGAGTACAAGTATCAAATAAAAAGTTGCTCACAGCAGCTGACTTCTCAGAGTTATCTTTGGTGGACCCAAAAGAAATGGTCCATGTGTCCCCAAGATCACAGCCCAGAAAGCAGGGGCTTACTACGGGAGTGCAAGAGGAGATGGGGCAGGATGCCAAGACTCCTGGGATCTCTGCAGGGGAGGCTGGGCTCTGGGGGCCAGGAGCCAGCTGGGTGCAGATAAGGGTAGGTCTTGTCTTTATGACAGATGCCTAAATCAACCCATATCGTAGCCATCTTATTTTGAATAAGAATTTTGAATTTTCAGAGTGAGAGGGTATGAGAGAATGTAAATTTCAGGACATTGCCTTCATCAGGCAGCACAGAGATAATCCTGTGTGTAGTCATTTTGGGCCTTACTGTAGGTAAGACATGAGACAAACTGAAGTTTAGCTTTACTGCTATGTGATACAAGTATCTTGGTCCTGAGGGAGAAGAATGTTTCCCTGAGACATTAGGCAGTTGTGCTTCATTTGCTGACCTGGGGATCCTTACTGCTGCTTATCCTCATATTTTAGACATATTTTCTTAGTGATTGCTTAGGGAAGGAAATTTTAAACCAATCGAAGGATTTAAACAGCAGTGATCCTCTTGCTATTTAGCTGATGCACAGAGACATTTAATGATGAGTGATTGTAGCACAGGGAGTCCCATTTGCAGTATAATTACATCGCAGCAGGACACACGGTACCACCCGTCTGCAGTGCCCACTTAGGACCTGTCATAAACCTGGAGCTGAGTCCAGGTCCCTCCAAAATCAATAGACTGATTTTAGCAAGGCTTGAATCAAGCCTTACTGCAGAAGAGGGGACAATATTCTCAAAATGCAGAGAACATGTCTAACTGGGAATTTGCTCAATTCCCTACAGTGCCTGAGGTCAGCAGAAGTAGGATTGGACCAGATGATACAGCAGTGCCTTGGCTGGGATGAGATATAAATGCTGGGTTCAGCTCACTCCGCACTGTGCAGGGTGAGGTGAACAGGCACCAGGGTCTGTGCCCAGACACTCCTCTCCACACACACAAAGGGTTTCCTTCCCCCTTCCCTGGGAATGAGCTAGTAAGATAGAGATGTTCAAGATAAATTTGCTTGCTTTTTTAAGGAAAGTTAAAAGTGTTTGCAGCATTACCCTTATTGTGGATTAATATTTCTGTACAGGTAGTGACGTGGTGATTGGAGATGTCTTAGTGCTTCTTGGTGCTTCTTTGTATGCCATTTCTAATGTGAGTGAGGAATACATTGTGAAAAATCTGAGCAGAGTGGAATTTCTAGGAATGGTGGGCTTGTTTGGGACTGTTATCAGCGGTCTACAGCTGTAAGGATCTAATATTTATTTTAAAACTAATTAAGAGTATTCTACAGATGATTGCTTGCATACCCTGAAATGATGTTATTAAATTATTTGTTACATCTGTATTTGGCCTATATGAGAGTCCTTCCACTTGAATTGATTTTTGTTGCTGATCAGCATCTGTTTTATATCCTTTTTATTTGCACTGCTCTTATTACAGCAGTTCTAAAGCTGAACTCCTACAATTGAACACATAGGATACTTGGCTGTATTTTTGATTTTGTTGATGTTCCTGAGGACACTCCGTGTGCTGAGGACTGTTCACAGGAATGTATTTCTTAGTGGAATGTTCTCTGTGGAAAAGTTTAGGAGATAATTGTTAGCAGGAGATCTTCCACAATAAACTCCAGTTTATAATGAAGCCATGTATACTCTTACAAATAACCACATTTGAGTAACAGACCAGATGCACTTAAGTCTGTCTAATGAATTATGTAGTCCTCATTTCTCATCATTATAGTTAATAATTTCCTCAAATGGTATATCAAATAAAACTGAATCGCTGAAGGATTAAAACTCCTGTGAAAAAGGCATAAGAATTAAGTAACAGTGCTCTTGACTTGCAGGCACTTTAATTTTCACGTCTTTTTTCATGCTTATTAGATGTTTGAGTTACTGTCATTCAGTAAAATTTGAAACAAAAAAATGAATGGCTTAAAAATCAAAATGTTTCTTATATATTTTGGTAATTAAATTCTCTATTCGAGTATGATTTTTTTCCTTTTTTTACTGTATTATATCTTTTCTCTGACTCTAGAGCCGTTGTGGAACATAGGGAGATAATGAAGATTCAATGGAACTGGAAAGTTGGTATGTGTGGGACAAAATAATGTGCATGTTAGAGAACACTGGAAAATTATAATAATTTAGACTTTGAATGGCAGGGCTTTTCTTTCTCTGAATAACAAGCAGCATTAATATTATATTTCACAAGTTTATTTCCTTTAAACTTTGCAGCTCAGCCAAGAGAGGGTCTGCAGGATTGAACATTAAAACAGGTTTTGCATTTTACATATAACTTGAAATAACTTTTCAGAATAAATTGAAATAAGTAAAAATGAAACCTGTTTAATTACTGACATGTTTGTTGTTGAAACATCACAAGAACATTTTTGTTTTCCTTCCTAAATGAAGTACTGGAAAAATTGACACATTTTGACCTGAACAGAACTAAATGTTATCAAGGAATGTGGCTCTAAATTTCTTCAGTCAGCTCTTACGTTAAGTAGGAATGAATGAGAACTTTCTTGTATTGCGGTAATTCTTGCAATACAAGGTAATCTTCCATGCTTTTCTTACATGTACATTCCCCTATCTTTTAGGAGATAAAAATACATAGTTTTAAAGCATCTGAAGAATATCGGTGCTCTTTAAAGTCATTGTTCTGTGGCCGAGGAATAACTTGTCATCTTGTTTTGCAGCACTGCTGTTCACAGCCTTTGCCCTGTGCATGTTTGGGCTGTACAGCTTCATGCCAGTTGTGATTAAAGTTACCAGCGCAACCTCCGTCAACCTGGGGATTCTGACTGCGGATCTCTACAGTCTCTTCTTTGGGCTTTTCCTGTTTTTCTACAAGGTGAGTACATTCATTCCTTCACTTTCACATTCTTTCACTTATGTTTCTACTGCAAAATTATAAATAAAGTGTAATGTTCTTAGAAGCCACCGAACAGTTGTTTGCACCTGCACATTTCTGCAGCTTCTACTATTTGCTGTTGGCAGGTGTCAGTCAGAAGGAGTGTGCTTAGGTAATGACAGAGTCCTGCACCATTAGCCAGAGAGGCATTTTCAAACCATTTCACACTTGAAGGAATAAGTTAATGTTAAGAGATAGTGAATAATTTCCTGAGGTGTTCCAATAATAGAGTTCTCACTGAAAGCCCTTTGTGGAACTGTATGTTAGATCTAGTTCATTACTCCATGTGTCCAAGGAGAGGGTTTGAATCTCCCTGTCCTGAAAGGCATTTGGTATCTGAAAGAGGACCAGTGTGATTTTCAGAAAATAATATTTTCTTTCAGAACTTTAGTCTGTTCATTATCAACATGTTGGGATGAGAATCGTGCTCTTTTAGTGCTGCTGCTAAGGAGTGACTAAAGGATCTGAAAAAATACAGATAAATGTATTATTCTGTACACTGTCCAAAAGGAGGTTACTTTTATTGTGCTCTAAAATATTTTTGGCAGTGTCTGCTCAAGCTAAATGACAGTGCTAAAAGGATTTCATTCCACCTTCCACTTTTCATCCAGAATCACTTGTGAGAACCTAGCTCATTAAAGCAATTGGAGTAATTGATTCAGTCGCTCAGTGACTGGAAGGGCTGAGTGAGAAGCTTGTGAACTTTGCTTAGGAACTTAATTTGTATTATTCCATGTGGTTGCTTTCTCTTCAGCCAGAAGCTTTTAGGTCAGATTTGTTTTCTGAAAATGAAGGCAGTGCATAGTCTGGTAGTGGTAGGGTCTGACAGCAGCTGGAGTTTCCTTTTCAAGAGTCTCTTAACTGAGCTTTCCTCCCTGTTTTGGGTTCCAAACTTTGCTCCAAACTACAAAGCATCCATTAAAAATGAATGTAGAAAGCAAACCATACTTACGGTGTAACAATTAAATCCTTTCTAAATTGCTTCCAAACGTGTATTTTGGCATCCAGATAGCTTAACTCAAGAAGTGATTATAAATTTATATTCATAATAGTGAAGAGGAAGAAGAGCTTTGGAAGGGTTATATTAAATTTTTATTTTTCAGGTTTTTAGCTCATTTTGGGAAGAGGTTTTTCTGGGAGCAGGCCATCTCATAATTGCTAACAGTGAGGTGTTCTGGTAGCAAAAAAAGGAAAAATGAATTAGAGAAGACTTTGGGATTGTGTTGAGAGAATTTCAGGTATTTATTGAAATAGGAACTTGCATCTGGGGTTAGAAACAGTGAAGTAGCAAAAAGGGGAGCAATAATAATGCCACATCTGTAGTAATCAGAGGATCTGATGCGCGGGATCTGACCAGACCCAGGAATTGATGAAGTTTTGACTTGTACACAGTGTTTTGCTAATGCACTTAACTTTTTGGTCCCAGCCATGTCTGTTTTAAGTGAAATGTGAATTTTGCATGCCTGTTTTGAACTCTTTTTAATTTTTTTTTCTTTGACTCCATAATGAATCTTTGCTGTGCCTCCTAATGATCTCATTATATACATACCTGTAAACCCTCAAGGGGTATTGAAAAAAGTCTTCAAATGCTTTTGTTGTATAAACCCCCGTGGAAGGGAGTATGCTGCACAAACAGACACTAGGTGGAGATACAATCCTCCAGTAACATTTAAAGTACTCTCTAGGCTCAGCAGTGGGAATGAAGATATGACTGAAATCAGTGTCTGAAGCAATAAAGTTGTTGAAATATTTGAAATTAAAAAAAAAAAAACAAACCATCCCAGGAAAAGAACACTTAGTTCTCACCAAAAACAAAAGGGAACAAAAGGGAGAGTGTAGGCCTGTTGGAGCAGCATGGGTAATGTTCAGCTGTGTCAACAGCTGCAAACATACAGGCAGGCCTTGCGTCACAGCTGCACTGCAACAGCTTGGGCACCCTGCCCTGGTGAGCGTATCCACTCCTGGAGGAATTCACCCCTCAGGATCAGAGACACCTCCAGCCGTGTGCGCACTGCACTGCGAGAGGGATCTGCAGTTGTGTGACTGCCCAGCCACAGGTCCTTGCATGCAGGCACGTGCTCACTCAGGGCCTTGGGCTGGAGAATGTGTGCAGGTGATCGGATACAGCCCCAGGCTCTGCCCATTTGATGGGAACGGGTCAGTCAGGGGTATGACCACAGGTGACCCTGCTGCCTCCGTTGGGATAGTTCAGACCTTGATGCTTCCTCCTGTATGGAGTGAACACTTGAGTCCAAGCTCCTCCAGGCAAACAGCCAACAAGGTGAGGAGAGAGGGCACTTAACACAAGGCCACTGTGTTTCAGTCTGCTTTTCCTTTTGTGTGTTGCCATCCAAGAGTTTCCAAGCCAAGTGATTGGCAGCTAGGAATTGCAATCCCTTAATTGTAGATGCCTGTCTTTTTTTGATGAGAGTCCACTGTCTAGGTCCTACCATTCATTTCATCCTAATAAACTAGAACATATTTTTCGAGCATGTCTAAGGAAGCTAAAGAGGTTGAAGGATGTTGACAGAGGTATGTAGAATATGTAGAATATTCCTCCTAGTGTTTAATCAGTGTAGTTTGACAAAGGGAATATGGAGGATTTTAATAAACCTGCTGAAAAGTGTTCCTGGCTGTGGATAACTTCAACACTTGGTATTATTGAATCTGGTGTTATTCATCTTTCTGTCAAAGTGGCTAAATCTTGGCAATTATTGGAATTTTAACAGGCAAGTGAACAATAGAGTGCCTGATGTACCTCTGCAATTTGTACTCTTACCTCTCACTGCTCTTCACAGAGCTCAAATATCAATCTTGTAAAAGGAGCCCCAGCCTCCCTCCCTTCAAGGACTTGTTGGCTGTAGAGAGCAAACTGGTTTTGATCCAGTAATAACACTTATCTAGCCCTGCAGATGATTGAGAGATCTGTGCAGAGAACCAGCTGCTCTGGTGACTTGCAACAGCACAGAGATTCATCTCTTGCCAGAACCTGAAATACTTGCATGTGCTGGATCTAAATTCTCCTAGAGGTGAAGTGTTTCAGCATTCATGTGTGTAAACAACTTTCATTCAGTATGACTGTGTTTACACCCATTTGTTCTCTCTGTTAAGATTCTTGTATGTAGACCTGAGGAAACTCCCTGTCCAACAGTCTTGGGAATGAGATGCAGAGAAAACCAGCCAGTGGCCCAAATCTTTAAGTAAATGGGGCTGTTGAATTTTGGTTTTCGGACCTGAATCCAGCTCGTGGTGATAATCCTTATAAAAATAATTTTTACAAGGAAAGGTAGCTTTCACATTCTTGAAACAGGGCAGCATTGGCATGTTCTTACATCAGGCAAGACTTAATGCATCTCTTTCTCTCCTCTGCCAGTTTTCAGGTCTTTACATCCTGTCCTTTGTTATCATCATGGTGGGCTTCATCTTGTACTGCTCCACGCCTACTCGGACGGCAGAACCCACGGCCCTGCCACAGCCCGGCAGCACTGGCTTGGACAACGCGGCACTAAAGCTCGAGGAGAGCGACAGTGAAACCCCAGCCATAACTGTGCAGTTCACCAGAGGAGAAACTGTGATGGTCAGCACTGATTAAAGAAATGGCAGCACTTCAAAACAGAGCTTTTTTTTTTTTAATTGCCGAATTTCCCTCAAATATTAATCCAGAGAATTGTCCTACTGCCAAGGCACATGTCACACTGTGCTGGGTCTAATGCACTGGATAGACTTTTAAGGCCAGATCCTCAATCAGTGAAACTGTATTGATTTGCCCTTGCAGAAAATCTGGCCTTTAGAAGAAGACAGATTAGTATTTATGTGGAGTCTCTGCAAAGTGAGAGACTGTTATTTTTAAGTGCTTAATTAACTTAACAACAAATTCTGGGGGAAAAAACTAAGCCAAAGCAAGCTCTCAGGTCACTAAGTGAAGGAAATATGTTTTATATTGCATTAGGGACCTAAATCTGCGCGATGCTGTCCGAGGGCTTCATGGTTTCGACCCCTCGGTGCTGGGTGCCCTCAAACAGCATCTTGCAAAAGCCACTCAGCTTCTCACAGGGGCTGGTTCTGCAAGCCATCGTACATTCACACACCTTCTATGTGCTGATGGACTTCATTCCTCTGTGGAAGGATTTGCTGCCTGCATTCCACCCAAATGTTCATCTTGTCATATTGCTGCACTCCCTGTTGCAGCTGGGGCTGCTACATGTATTTTATTTTCAATTTTGCTAGTATGGGAAGTCTGAATATATGTTTTTATAATTCCTTCTGTTTCTCTGTGGCCTTTTGTGTGGTGCATTCCCATTAGCTGTGGGGGAGGCGAAGGCAGGCGCTTCCTCTCTTCAGTAGAACTGAAAGTGGGTTTTTTTTCTGGATGAAAAAGCAAAAAGGTTTGAATAGAAGTTCACTTCTCAGTGAATTTCTCCCTGAAAAGGGACACATTTCTGCTGAAAGAGTTGTAATAAAATTGGCATTTCTTCAAAAATTGAATCATCTAAGCCAACTCTCATTGCAACAGTCATGATACAATATCTAAAAGGTTAGGTGCTTTCAGTAGATACACTGACAGTTTTCCTACCCCTCTTTATATTTACAATAAATGATTAAAAAATACAAGGCTGCAGTTTTAAGATCAGTAAAACCATACTGGGGTTTTATTTTATTTTATATTTTGTACAAGCCTTCAGAGCTCAGGTGTATGGAGTAAAAAAAGAATAAAATACTCAGCAGCTGGAGAGTTGGTCTTGGTTTGCTTATTTTTTATGCTAGGATTTCTTTACTTCTCAAAACTGTATTGATTAATTTTGCCAACCAAATAATTCTTTGACTGGCTAAGCTTTGCTCTAGAAGGAAATAAGATACTTTCTGAAGATACTGGTTATGAAATGACACAGACTGGGTTTGTGCTTCTGGTGTAGTTTATTCAAGAAAAATTTTTCAGGAAAAATCTTACCTGATTTTTATTAGCAATAGGAAAACCAAAGTTCAACAGACACTACAGCAATGTTCACTGCTTTTTCACTGAGTAGTTCAGGCACAGAAGGGTGAACAGGTCCTGATGTTTTATGAAAAGCATTTGGGTCCTCTCCCATGTAGAATGCTCCTTTTGATGGGGGGATGGTATTTATTTTCTAAAATTTTGGTATATGATCAGTGTAACATAACGTAGATTTTATTTGAAAGTACACAGAAGTGTGTATTGACTCAGGCTTTGGCCAGTCTTCAAACACAGGACCACCTTGTGGCGTGGTGTGAGTGCTCAGGCAGTAGCTCATCTTCTCAATATACAGACCACTGAAACCAAAACTGTGTAAAACATGGGTGAGATTCTAGGCACAGCCTGGATTTTTTCTTCCAAGGCTTTTAAAATCTGACTGCAATAGGAGGTTGGAATCTGATTCAAGCAAATTGGGCCAGACAGGACTTGGGCTGAGCTGTAAGGAGAGGGGAGCAGTGTGGGGCAGCTCAGATTCCCCAGCACGGACATGGGGACACCTTAGTGATTTGACACTTACATTCTGAGTTGAAAACTTTAAACTCTGTCACAGATACAGGCTGTGATTTAATTTCTTACACTGTGGTTTTACCCCATACAAAAGATTTCCTGGCATATTGTGGGTAGCTCAGGTTAGTGTGTGCTAGTGCCCCCAAGAAGGTCTTTCAAGCTCCCAGTGAGGACAAGGTTGATATTTTTTGTCAATCCTTCTGTCAGTGACTCTGTGCTCTTGCCATCCACATGATGGCTCCCATTTATATTCCTGTGATCTTGCTGGATGCAGGCATCTCCTCCGGCAGCCTGGGACGGTGGCCAGCGACATGCTGATGGTCATGTACACCTAGTGTCCTACCTTCCATTACCTTAGATTTCTACTGCATCCCTGTGGAATGGCTCCCTGTGGAGAGGAGGCAAAGTTGACCTGCAGAATTCTGCATCACAAACCAGCACCATGGTGTGGTCCAAGCTCTGGGCACATGAGGTGCTTGAAGCCTGACCTTGAAGAGTCCTCAGTATGGGGTGCTGGTCCCCTGAACCTGCTTTGTGTGGGAGCAGGCCAGATATATCAGTCGTCCTTGCTGTCTGTCCCATGAATCAGAAGACGTGGGTGCAGACTGTTGAAGAAAGATGCATTGCTTCAGAGCACAAGTGACACATGTATTGCTCGTGGGGAAACAAATCTTCAGTTAACAAATCGCATATGCCAGATCCTCTGGTACCTCCGAGACAAGGTGCCTGGGTGCGTCTTTAACATAAATCATTCTGGAATATTGGAGTAAGCTGGAGAAAAAGAAATCCATCTGTCACTTGCATTAAACACAAGAATCCAAGTAAAAATGTGTGACATCCAGCCTTCCTCCAAGGTTTGGTTACAAAACAGCAAAAGTTATCTGGCATCAAAATGTCACGGTGTGTTGGGAAATAAGAAATTAGTGTGTCACTAATTGAGTCCTAACCTGTCTGGAGTTTGAGGGAGAAGATGGGCTTGTGGACATGAGTCATTTTAAGGTTTTTGACATTTTCCAGGTCACACAAAGTTCTATACAATGTGATGTCTGCAACAAGCACATCAGTTCTTGTCAGCACCATTCATTCACGCTGTTTATTGTGGGATATTTCACTGTGTTACATGTATGCTTGTCTTCAAACTATCAATCAGTTTAGGAGGTTTGACAGAGAGAAGCTGCACATGCTCTGTGATCTATCATGAACAATTTTGAGTAAGCAGACAGAGATTCCTAAAAATGCAAAGTGAAGGATCCTGTGACTGGGTTGGCCTTTCACCAAAATACGGCCTCCTGGCAATTCCAGTGTGATATCTGATGAGAATCCAGTGAGCTGTGGTGTTACAGATTTAATGTTTAACTTGAGGCTACATCTAAACATTCATCAGACAAACAGCATCCAAGATATTGGAACCTCACCCTCTTGAGCTCTCTTTGCAGTCCTTGGAGGGAGCAATTCAGCTCTGCCTTGCAGATGCCAGTATTTATTTACTGAGTTTGCTTGTTTTGGGTGCCTACTTTTAGGTGGAGCCAAGCCAAACCTAGAGACCCCAATCAAGTGGGGTCCCATTGTTATGAACGCTGGTGTCTGTAGTGAGCAGCTATACAAACTGATACATTTACAGTTTATGTGAGAGATGAAAGAGGCACAGAGAGATTTCCTTAGCAGCTATGGGAAGCCCATGGCTGGTTCAACAAGGTTTTGTGTGCAGTGGTATCCACAATGTGCATCCTTCACTCCTTTCCTGGTACAATTTAATTTTTCTCTTGTGTAAGAGCATTCAAGACTGAAAGTTAGAGATTTTATAGAAAAGAGCCAGAAGGAAAAATCTTATTTCTTGTACAACACAGGTCAACATATTGCATCTGAGTTCGCACAAGTAAAAAACACAGCACTGTACCAGCTACTAGCCAGAAAATTAACTCTAGCCCAGCCAAAACCAAGAAAAAGGTGTAGGTTTTAGTCATGTTGCAGCATCATTTCTTTAAAATCTTGATATTAAATTCTGAAAGCAATATTGAATTCATCTCTTCTGGAAGTATGAGATGTTGCAGTGGGGACTCCGCAACCTTCCCTGGCAGACAGCTTTGCCCGTAGAAAGAATCAGAGGACAATATTTTTGATAGATGTTCAGAGATATTTTATTTCTCCCAGCCACCTTGCTGGGGGTTCAAATGCAGACTGTTCCAAAAGCTCTCTAGAATCATGTGAACACCCCCCTAAGTACAGCATTCTCAGGGTGAGGTACATTTGAAATGGCCAATGAGGAACAGGATTTAGGTACAATAGCATCAGAGAGCCTGGAAGCCCCGTGTAACCTGACCCATGCACCCACTCCCAAGGCCCATCCCCCCAGGGGGGGAACCTCCTTAGTGAGGTTCGATTTTATTTTCGTGAGCTGGCTCTTGGACATAAAAAGTGTGAAGAAAGTTACAGTTCTCAGAGCTCTCAGTGTAAACAGCCTCCAAAAGTGGTTTCCTGCCCTTCAAGACTGATGTACTTTTGTTAAGCTGCCAGCTGGGAACAGCTGTGATATTTTCATCTTAAATGTATGGCTTGGGGTCAGTATCACTGAACTCAAGCCCATGACATCACCTTATTAAAAATAAACTTTATTTCACCAGCTCATCTCCAGCCTGTCTCCCTGTGTCAATACCAGGAGCAGAGCTTGTGCAGCAAGGCAGAAGGATCACTGGCACTACAGGTAAAATGTGTGTTTCATCCCCAAAAACCGTAGTATCACAGTCTCCAGAGTACTCCGGAAGAGCGGACAACGTGTATTGAAACTGCATTACAGACAGCTTCCAAAGAAGGCATTAAAGAAGATGGCTTTAAAAATTACAGAGATGTATTATTATTGTACAAAATGGAATTTGGATTTTTTTTTGACATGTTAAGATGTTTTTATAGAAAGACCAAAGTTTATTATGTACTGGTGCCTGGAAACAGTGCAGTATCTCCAGAAGTACCCATCACTGGAAGTTTATTTAATCAGCAGCTGGTGACAGCACTTGCAGTTCTTCGCAATATTCTTGATGTTAGAGCAGTCCAGGGCGATGTTGCTGCTCTTCAGCACCATCTGTTGACACTGTCTCTAATTATTTTAATTAGGAACAGCAACCATAGAGGCAAAAGTGCACCTTCCCCAACACAACCATGTGATTCCATAAATGCATGACCAAGGGGGTGATTGGAAATAGGGTAAACGTAGCAGAAAAAGGCTGCACAAGAGTATGACTGCATGCCAGTAGTCCAGAAGGAGTTGGTTTTGCTTTAACCCGTTGTGATTATTATTTAATAAACTAGATAACTCATCCACACACAGATAATTGTAACAAAGTAGGGAATATTTTAAATTTTAGCCTCAAACTATTGGGTCACCTTTCCTTGAAAATTTGACCAAAACCATGGCAAAATTCAAACTGATGGAGAAACCTTGCTCAGAGTAAAAAAGATGCCACCAATCTCAAACAAGCCAACATTTCATGTTCTGATAATAATATATGTATATGCATAATATCTGTGCCCTTGAAAAATGAATGAGTATTTAAAATCCTGCACAGGTACAGGATACAACTCGTGTTCTTGCTTTGCTGTATTGTTTGTGGCAGAATGCCACAAATCAGTTGCAAGGAGACTGTGATGCTCCTTGAAGCTCAAAAACCTTTGCATTTTGTCTCCCTCTGCCATCAGTGTAAGTGCCTGTTGGACTTCCCTGGAGAAATTGCTTTTATTTAATAAAGTTTATATGTTGCATGTCTTAAAAAAAGAAAACCTGCTGGGTAATCCCATCTCTTGCAACATCTGTAAATTGGTTTGCTTCTTGAGAGCAAGAATGATTTGTAACTCACAACAGAGCTAAAGTAGCATGACTAAATTAGGAGGAGCATTCAGGCAGCTGGAACGCAATTACAGCATCAATGCACTTGCTGTGTTAATGAGATATTAAGGTTATGAATGTAGTGAAACAGGAACCAGTGTGCACAAAGATGCGCTTCCTTCCTTCCTACAGTGTTTGTCTGCTTGTGCTGGCACGGAAATGTCTGTGTTAGCTGAACAGGACCAGAGGACTACCTGCGGGTTTTGTGCGCGCAGACGGGAGATGCCACCTCAGCTCTGCGCTGCGCCGGCTCATGGCAGCGACACACGCTGTGCTCTGTCAGAGAGATTTTGCTCTTAGCCCACTTGTTTTCCTCAGTCTAAGGGAGGCAGCTGGCAGAAGTGAGTGGTTGCTCTCTTTGCACAGGAGCACCAG
>VYZQ01039989.1:0-15097 GCA_013400655.1 Mystacornis crossleyi
CAGCCTGGCCTTGAACAGTGTTGGGGATGGGGCTTGATTTTATGAAATAGCCATTTTCCCCTGCAGCATTCCCAGAGAATCAGTAGATATTTATGAGTGATCCTCCCAGCAATTATAAAACCCCTGGTGTTTTGTGAAAACAGATCCTTTAAACAGCCAAGAAACGAGTCAGGGTTGGCTGGGCCTTATCTGCAGGACCATGCCTTGCACAGGGATATGTCTGGGAGGCACTGCCCTGTTCTCCTTCCTACCCTGTCCCTGTGCATTTTCTACCCCAGAGTTAGGGTTGATGGAGAGGATGCTGTGAGGAAGAAGGAGTGGCCCCTTTCCCTTCCTGGCAGCACTGGAGTCTCCTTACTTGCACTCATGTTTCTTCAAAGGCGTTTTCTCATAGTGGGGCTTGTGGGCCAAGGACACTTCTCGCCTGCAGCTTTATATCTGTCAGTTTGATCAGCAAATGGGGGAGAGGGCCATAAAACTGTGGAGGCTGAGTCCTAGTCCCTTTAATCCCGCCAGGAGGGCCGGCGTTATTTCTCCGCCGGGAGCGCTAATAGGATTCTAATACGCTGGCAAATGGGATTTTTTACAACTGCCATTCTGCAGTTACGGAGACGGTGTGTCACCGGGACAGCCCCATAAATTCTGGAGATGGAGGGGACTGGTGACTTGGGAGGGGGAATGGTGCCCTTGCTGATGATGTTTGGGAAGCATTGGCCGGATGCCCCATTGCTGTTTTCCGTGCTCTTGGAGCATCACCATGGCTTCACTGTGCGGTATTGCTGGGCTGCTGGTTGGGCTGATGGGGTAGGGGTGGTTTGGCTATTTCTAGTAGGCTTTTAGGGTTGGTGTCTGGAATTTTTGACTTACCCTCCTTGCTCCCTCTGTGCCCTCCTTGTTCCCTCCATGCGGCCCTGCATGTCTGTGCCAGGATGAGCATCTCTTTGATGCTCTCAGCAGGCAAAGCAAGCAGCTGGGTGCTCAGTGGTCTTCACGTTGTTTTAAAGGATTTGCTAAGCCCTAATAACTCTGGGAAGGTTTCGGCAGGATCTGTTTGTTCCTCCCCTCCGTTGCCACCCCCTGCCTGTGTCTCCTCTGTGGCAGCGGCTGGAAGGCTCCAGTGTGAGGGTCACATCCAGCCCCCAGCTGCCTTTCCCAGCCAGCTCCGGTCCTGGGGCCCAGGCCAGTGGGACCATCACGTCCATGGAATGGCAGGACAGGGGTTTATTGGCAGTGGTCACTGCAGGGGGCCATGCATGGAAGACGTGCCCTAGTCAGGGCAACTCCCTGGAAGAGCAGGAGTATCATGGCTTTGGGACCCTATTCCTTGCCTTGTGTTCATGCACATGGAAATGTTGATGGAATTATAGGACAGTGATGTATTTATGGCCCTGCTCTAAGTCCCTTGGCTAGCGTAGGGCTGGCGGAGAGAGCGGGATCCATGGTTGCAAACGGATCCCACTCCATTTGAACATCACTCTGGCACCCATGGGACACACCAGCAACTGCACTTCATCCCCTCCTCAGCAGGCAGTGCCTGGCTCGAGTGCCAAAGCCATAAATATTGTATCACTGTATCCAATCTCAGCTCTGGATTGATTTTCCTCCAGCCTTGATCACGGAAAGGCGGGCAGCTGGGATTATTTTCCAGGGCAATCACAGGTTGATGGCTCCTTGCAGCTGCTTCCACACTTTTTGCCATCAGTAAATAAGCAGCTCCCCACACCGTGCTCGGAGTAGCACCTGTTTCCCTGGGACATCCTCCAGGGTTTTGCCGTACTCCGCTGCAAATTGGTACAGGAGAGTGGCCCGACCCTTCTTGTTTTACAGCAGTGTGGGCATGTAGGTTTTATCTTATCTATTATCACCCCTGCCCGAGAGCTAACAAGATCTCATCTACCTCTCCCGCAAATCTTATTTGTCATCACATTCCTACAGCTGCCCAAAAGTCCCCCCCTGACGTCAGGAATCCTCATGCCAAGCTCTGCACAGGTTGATTACGGGAGACAGAGCTGCCCCACAGGTAATAGAGCAGCTCTCCTTATTCCCATTTTACAGGCAGCTGAGCCAAGGGGAAACGTGTGGTCCAAGTTAATAAAAACTCTTCGAATAATCCCCCTGTGATTTTCCCAAGGTTATAAAGGAAGACTGAGGTTTGAAGAGAGATGTGGAGAGCGCTAAACAGAAATTTGGCAGTCTGTAAACAGCTCGCTCCAGGGTTTTAAATTGTCAAGATGCAACCAAAGCAGCAGAGTTCCTTCCCCAATTAAAAAATAAAGCAAATTTGAAAAGTTCTGCATGTAAATCGGCACCAGAGAATGAGCTCATGTTGTGCAATAAATGGGTGAAGGCAGGAAAATGTCACATTTTATTGAGGGAAAATCTGTGATGGGAGAAAATATCTTCTCTTAGATTGATATGTTTGGGGAAAATAAAATGGCAGCAAAGTGGCTTTTTCAGAGTCTCAGCTGCTGGAGGAGATGAAGGAAGTGGGTGTCCCTGGTAGGGATATCACAGGTACCTCTGCAGCCAGGACACGGGAGCACCATGGAAAAGGGCTCCTGAGCTGCCGCCGGTTACAGCAGAGAGTTAATGCAAAATTGGGACCATCTGCTGCACTTCAGGATTTGCCTCCCATGCTGTTCCATCCTCCCTGAACACATCTGGGTGCGGAGAGGTGGTGAGACAGCTGCTGGGGACAGCAACCCTTGAACTTACCAGGTGGTGTTTTAGCTCAGGCTGCTCCAAATTCTTCCAGATTCTGAAAATCCCAAGGTTTTCTCTGCTCGGAGCAGTGGCTCCAGCTGTCTGTACTCCCAAAGTCCTGGAAGTGGGGTGGAAACAATACGACATCTTGCAGGTTTTGATGGGAATGGATGGGATGTCCTCTCCTGGACCAAGGGACTCTCCAAATCACAGAATTATGGAACCACTAAGATTGGGAAGGATGTCCGATATCATGGAGTCCAGTCTTTGATGGATCACATCCTTTCCAGCTGGACCAGAGCACTGAGTGTCCTGTCTGTCAAAGCCACTTCCCAGGCTGCATCTCCCCCTGCTTCCCCCTTCCCAGAAAAGCCAGGGGAGATATGTGCCTTGGACAAATTAATCCGGTCTTGTCAACTTGGTTTTTAGTCTTTGGAGTGAGACTTTGTAGGAAATCATCCAGAATTGTGGCTCTGTGCTGCAAACCTTCAGTAGTGTGTGGCTATATTTTGGTAGGTCCTACTCTCTCCATGTGCTTTAACCCCAGGATATCTCCATGCCCTGCCCAAACCTGTCCGGGTGTACTGCACACTAAGGTGAGAAGCAGGAGAAGGAGGTGGGATTTTTCCCTGTTTTACTCCCAGAATTGGCTGTGACCAAATCCATTTGCTTAACAAGCAGTCAAGGGATCGAGGATTTGGACTTTAGAGAGGAAAAAATGCATTTCCCAGTGCAGTGTTGCAAACCAGGATGGGCCCTGGAAGGGGTTTTCCACCTCCTGGGGCATCTGGCTGGGAGCACTGCTGGCAACACATCCCAAACCAATGGGATTTCAATGGTAACATCCATTTCTGCAGGTAGGAAGCCAGCACTGACAACAAAGAGCTCAGCAGTGAGTGCAGGCAAGGCAGAAGAAAGATGCATATTTGGCTTGCAGAGGAGTGTTTTATTCCTGTCCCTACCAGAACAGGATGCTCCTTTTCCATTCAGAAGAAAAATGACGTTGTAGTGATGATCTTTGGGTTTTATTTGTAGAAAAATTTTCATAGGAGGAAGAAAAACAAGGAGGAGAGGGAAAACAAAATCATAGAATGGTTTAGGTTGGAAAAGCCCTCTAAGGCCATTGAGTCCGACCAACCCAGCACTGCCAAGGTTACCACTGTCCATGTTCCCACGTGCCACGTCTACGTGGCTTTTAAATCCCGCCAGGGATGGCAAATTCACCACTGTCCTGGAGAGCCTGTGCCAATCCTTTCAGTGTAGAAATTTTCCCCAATATCTGACCTAAACCTCCTTTGGTATAACTTGAGTCCATTTGCTCTTGACCTTCCTATGCTGTTGTTGAACCTTAGCACGGTTTTTCATTCAATAACTTTATATTAAAGATTTTTTAATTGATTTTTTCAATAATAATTGAGCTGGGAAGAGTCTGAAGCTTTGTCCCCCCTACCAAGGATATGATGGATATGAAAGTCGTGCATGGCCAAGCCTTGTTAGGAGCTGCAAACTCTCTGCTTGACGGAAAATGGAAAATAAGACAAATAGATCAATTTTCATTGCAGTGAAAGCTTAGCAGTCGTGGGCTTCAAATTTCCTCTGGGGTCTAATGTTGTTTAACTTATTTCTTAATGGTCTGAAACAGGGGGTGACCGGGGCTATGGCCTTTGACTGCAAGAGAAATATAAAGTTGCCCTAATAATGGCGCGTTGGGAGTTATGAAAAGGAACGGGATAAATTAGATTGTGGCCTTGTGTGTGGCAATGGCAGTATCCTCCCGGAGAGATAACAATCAGTATTAACTGAGGGGAAGGGGAAAAACAGGCCAAATCTGCTGTATATGGAGAATCTATTCCAAATACTGGGATGGGCGATGCTGTATCCATGTGTTCATGGAGCGGTGGGATTTCACACGTCCCCAGGGACTGCAGAGGGGCAGCTTCAAAATGTGCCGCTGGCAAAAAACCAGGCAAGTTTCTGGGCTCAGCAGAGATGTGAGGAAATTACAAGGCTGAGGAGGGTTCTGTGTGTGTGATTTTATGGCAAGGAAAAGCTCTCAGCTGGGCACTGGCAGGAAAGAGTGGATATCTCCTAACAAATGGGGCTGGTGTCCTTAGTCACGCCGGTGGAAGTGACCCGATGCAAAATAAGAGTTATAGATTTTTGTGCTGCTGGACATATGGCCAGAGTGGGATTTAGAGCTGCTTTTGCAGCTTCTGGGCTGCAGCTGCAACTGCAAGGAATTGCTGATACAAATATGTTTCTGGAAACTCCTCACCATTACCAAAACAAAAATAAACATTAAAATAAAGACTTTTGCAATGCGGCATTATATAGAGAGACTCAAACTGAATTTAAGTCCTTAATAAGAATCAAATTTTTGACTTAAAGCTGACATTTTTCTCCCCACAACCATGGTATGAAGTCAGCAGAGGCTCAGCCCGACCTATTGGGACATTTTTTGGTGCCAAAGTCTTGTCCAGACATGATTCTCCTATGATTTAGGCCCCATCTATTGTCCCAGGGCTTCCCTGAGCCTTTGGCACCTCACACGCTGCCCGCTGGCCCTTGGGGGAACCAACAGCATCACCAAACCTTGCAAACCCTCTTCCAATTCTCCTTGCTCCACGGGTTCACTCCGTGGAAAGGAGCCGTAGGGAGGAGTGACTGATATCCCCTGCAGTAAGAATCTGGGACGAAATCCTCCCTGATCCCGGTGATTTGTGACCTCTCACCTGTCATTTAAACTTCTGAAGTTGTTGCACTTGAGCAGAGCAAACCTCAACATACAGTGAAGAAAAAATACATGAATTATGTATGTGTAATATATATATATTTAATATGCAAAACTCAGTCCATTGGTGTTTTTCTTTCTCTTATTGAATATTCCCCTTCCTCATCGGGAAGCAGGAATAAAGTTCACAGCGCCGGGAACATAATCGAGCGAACGGCCTTTGCGCTTATCAAGTGCCTCTGTTCTGCTTGGGCATTTAATCACCTGCAAAAGCCATTTATTGCCTCGTATACTCCTCTTCTATGAACATTAGCCCTTAAATACCTGGCATAATTAAAGGTGAAGCTGCAGCGCCGCGCTCTGTCTCCTGCCCGTGGAAGGGTAACAGATGAGGTGGGAGTTCTGGTGGAGTTCAAGGTGAGAGCCGTAAAGCCCATTTTCTGCATGTGTCAGGGACATTATTTCAGGAATGTCTAATTCTGCTGGCGAAAATTGAGGCTGGCTCAAATAATAATTCACGCTTAATGAACTTAGAGTTATAGCCCCGGTGCTGCGATTCCCTCCGTGCCTGGCGCGGTCGATTGGCCTTGTCAGATGTTTAAAGGATGGTGAGGAAATGACAAAAAGGATTTGATGGAATTACACGGAATTCCCCCCCAAAACCTATTTCTTTTGTGTTTAGATCCCTGTCTGGGAAGAAAGAGGGAAATTTGCCGCAGCTTTGGCTGTAATCCAGTCGGCTCCTTGATCAGGACTTTTCAGGGCTTTAACCTTGTGTGTTCTTCTTGCAGCTCAGCTCTTCAAAGGGCTCGTGCCCTTCCTTTATGCGAGGGAAAATAAACACAAAGCCTTGATGAAGGGTTAATACCCGGCGTTGTGTGCAGGGAGCACATTTAAGCATTTGTCTGCCACGTTCCTTGATGCGCCCTCGGCTGCCCAACAATCAGACATCCAAGGGCTCGATCATTATTGCCGTTATCCTTGTAACACCCCTTTGATAGTAAATTAATGGGCTGTGGGATGTAGAACATCAGACTGTTGCTGCTGCTGGGTTTATCCACTGGTGGTTGTGTGGCAGGGAAATTCGCCCGCTGATGAGGGTGGGGAGCGGAGGCAACCGAGCCGAAGCTGAGCATCTCGAGCCAAAGCTGAGCATCTCGTTAGGGCAGGGAGACAGCGAAATGGGAGTCCACCCAGGAGCTGGACTTGATGATCCTTATGGATCCCTTCCAGCTCAGGGTGTTTGATGGTTCTACCCCACACACAAACTGCCTGTCCTGGCTGCTGGTTTAATACCAACCTGCTTCATGCCCAGGGGTTTAGGTACCATCTCTGATGGTGGTGGTGTTTGTTCATGCAGGTTTCCCATGATAGGTCCTAAGTAGGGTAAAAGCTGGGGAAGGGTCTGGAGCCCCAGGAGTGGCTGAGGGAGCTGGGAAAGGGGCTCAGCCTGGAGAAAAGGGGGATCAGGGGGCCCCTTGTGGCTCTGCACAGCTCCCTGACAGGAGGGGGCAGTCGGGGGGGTCGGGCTCTGCTCCCAGGGAACAGGGACAGGAGGAGAGGAAATGGCCTCAAGCTGTGTCAAGAGAGTTTAGGTTGAATATTGGGAAAATTCCTTCGTGGAAAGGGTTGTCCAGCCCTGGCACAGGCTGCCCAGGGCAGTGGTGGAGTCCCCATTCCAAGAGGGATTGAAAAGTCCTGTAGATGTGGCACTTGGGGACATTGTTTAGTGATGGCCTTGGCAGTGATGGGTTAATGGTTGGACTCAGTGGTCTTAGAGGGCTTTTCCAACCTAAACTATTCCGTGATTCTGTGAGTTTCAACTGTTACATCTTGGGAGGCCAAGCTGGGATGCAGGAGTAGGGTCTGGGGTAAGTGAAGATCACCAAGATCCCCCAAATCACAACCCCACTATTCACCCCTCTTCTCCCCAAGCACACCTCCATGGCATTGCTGAGCCCTGCACTGCTTCCTAGAAAGACAAGGATTTTTCTGGCTGTTGGAAACACGAGGCATCTGTATAAACAATTGTATTAAGCTGCTGTTGTAGTAATTGTGTTTGTACAGTGAAGCAAAAAGGCTCAGTTTACCCCTCTGCTGTCTGGAAATGATTCCTTTAGGTTATGTGTGAAGCGTTTTTTCAGTGTGCTGATTTCATTCAGGGGAAGGAAAAAAGCAAAGATCCCATTACAGTGACATATTCTTCCCCAATGGTAACTTTATCCCCGCTTCTGGCTCCGTGCAGAATCATAATTCATTTTGTCACAAGGAGAGCAAATAAATAATAAGAATAAATTGAGCAGATTATCTCATCTTTAAGCCATGCCCAGCATTCATCAAATCCATGCCAAGAAGTAAGGCTTATCCGCAGTCAAATTGATCCTACAAGAACACCTACCTTAAGCTCCATTAGGGCACCTCGGAGCTGCTTGCCCATTTCCTGGTCCTTGGGTGCTTAAAATGACAAGTCATTAAAGCAACACATTCCCAAAGTGTCCTTTTTTTTTTTTTTTTTTTTGTAATAAGTGGGCCAGTGAAAACCTAGATGTTGCTATTTTTCCCCATTGATTTTTCCTGAAAGGACCAAACCATGCGGCAGAAGTTTGCTGCTCTCGCTGCAGATGCAAAAACATCCATTTCTTCTCTCGCTTCACTGAAGTTTTAATAACAGCTGCTGCAGGGACTTTGCACAGGACTAAGGTCTCATTATTTTTAAAGAAGATGCTACTGTACATTTACTGGTGGTACTGCAAAGTGTTATAAATAATTAACGTGGAACTACAGCGACTAAACCTACTGCAGTCCGACTAATTGGTAAACAGCCATGTATTTCACTTGGAGTACATGAGAGGTATTACCACGTTCAGTGGGATGATTCACTTGTATAAATTTAAGCTCATGAATAATGGTTTGAAGGGCTGAGGTTTGCTTTTATTCATCTCACAGCACTCAAAAACTGGTAGGTGCGTCAGATGAAGAAAGGTGAGGTTTGTTTCCCCAGAAAATATTGATTCTAAAGCCTCATCTAAACTAAAACTGGGACTGAGGGAAGTCACTTTGGTAACAAATAACAATTAATTCACTGGAAGCCTTTGTGTTCAGTTGAAATAATATTCCCTGAACCTGCTTCAAGCCCCTGCCCAAATCATCACAAAACAGCACACCCTGAATGCAAAATTAGGTGGTTAATTTGCAGTTGTGCTCTCAAGGTGTGTGCGATGAAGGTTGTGCCAACAGCACAGGACTCGTCTCCTTGTACGGTTTTATATGAATTTAACCCAATATATTTAAGCTGGAAAACATGTGAGGATGTAGGGCTCCAATTTGCTTCAACTTGATCTGGAACGTATTTAAGATTAGCCCTTTTCAAGCTGAAATAGTTTGTGCTCACGAGTATTTGCCCCTGTTTAGGTGGGTTGTTTTAATGCTGGGGTCTTGTTAGGTGGCACAAGCTCTTGCTCAGCTCCACGCCCTCTGTTATTCCCTACATGTGGATCCCAGGAGCAATTTTCCACCTCAGGTTTGCATTACCCGTGTGCAAAGGGAGCATAGGCTGGACATGAAACCGTTCCCAGGTCAGAAGAGGAATGTGCTGGTGTGGGTTTCATGCAGGAGAAAGGACAGCTGAGGGTGGAAGCCAACCTGGCAGCAGTGCCAAAGTGGGAAAGCTTTGGAAGCTGGACTTGCAACGTCCTCAGGTTTGCAGCAGGTACGGCAAGAAGTGACGCTGTGCCTCAAAAGGCGAGCTGCCAGCGTGGTGGCACACAACATTTCAAGACTATATATAAATATCTGACCTATTTCTTATGGATAGCACAATAAGGACTCGATCAAAACCCCATTGAATTCTGCAGGAGTCTTTCCATTGACTTCAGTGGCTTTAGGATTGGCCCCTATAAATGGCTCTTGAGAAGAAGAGTGGTGCATTTGCCTGACTATTTTTATAATGTGTTTGATCACTCACTCGGTGATTTTTCCAACTTCAGCCGTTCGCAATGGGGAGCCAGTGCAAATTACAATGTTCGATGTCCAAAGAAATGTCTCTGGAAATTGAACAGAGACACATAAAACAGATAAATGTGTTGGCATCCCATGGCCGCAGAAATGAAAGGGGAGCATTAACACTCATTAAAAGGGACAAGTCAGTGCCACGCTTCCAGCGACCCTGTCATGGGAACGTGAGGGTTTTGTCATTTATTTTTCAGTACTCCCGGCTTCTGGACTAGCGTGGGACTTGTAGGATCAGTGGGCCAGCTCATCCCCTGTCCTCTTTCTGAAAAATGGGAGTCTAGGGGTCCAAGAAGCTTCTCAGAATGTGGCTGCAGAGTTACAATCACAGAATCACAGAATCACTGAGGTTGGGAAAGGCCTCTAAGATCACTGAGTCCGACCATTAGCCCAGCACTGCCAGCACATCCCAATTGGAGAAGTTTCTTTCTCTGAAAGCACAAGGGCTTGCTCTGTTCTTCTGTGGAGCTGTGCGGGTTCTCATTGCTCATATAAGTCCTTCAGCCTTTTGGTTCCCTTTTAAGCTCTTCTATTTAATGATACGCGGTGTCAGAGGTTAATCAGGCCTTGTGGAAAGAAGGGCCTCATTTCCTACCTCTGCATGGAGCTGCCTGTTGAATTTCATGGAGATCCTCCTCTGTTTCCCCTCTTTGAGGACCGGGAAGCACTAGGCATTGGGTTTGTGGTGAAAGGCTTTTCCACCACCAGTTAGAGTGAAATCAGAATATCTGCTAAGATTTTTCCACTGGAACTTATGCACAGTGTCACCAGTGGATATAATTTCCATAGGCTGGAATATCATAGAATCCTGGGATGCTTTGGGTTGAAAGGGACCTTAAAGCTCACCTCATTTCACCCCCGGCCATGGGCAGGGACATCTCCCACTGTCCCACGTGGCTCCAAGCCCGATCCAGCCTGGTCTTGGACACTGCCAGGGATCCAGGGGCAGCCACAGCTGCTCTGGGCACCCTGTGCCAGGGCCTGCCCAGCCTCACAGGCAAGAATTTCTTCCCAATATCTCATCTAACCCTACCCTCTGGCAGTGGGAAGACATTCCCCCTTGTCCTGTCCTTCCAGTCCCCCTCCAGCTCTCCTGGAGCCCCTTTAGGCACTGGAAGACTCTTCTGGCGTTGTCTTTTTGTCTTATTTTGTATAATAAAAAACAATGGAATCAAAATGAAAGCATTCAGTGATCTCAAAAGATTGTTCCTGGGAATATTCTCTGATCTGAAGGAAATTCACAGTTTCAGATTTTTGCCCCAGGTTTTGCCCCAGATTTCAAAGTCTTTCTCACATAAAAGAGAATTTGCATTTTTTGGCTTTTTTTCCCCCAGGGAATAAAGCTGTCTGCTTTTCCTCCTGTTGTATCCCACTCATCAAGACAGGGACACACAGTCTTCATCACACCTAGAAATTTCCAGCTGAAGGCACAGAGCATTTGAGGAATATTATGTCCATAGATTGCTTTATATGATAATAATGCAGTTGTGTTTGCTTTTTTTAAAAGCCTTTTGTGGATGTCTTGGAAGCAGCAAGAGGATTAGGGACGGAAAACTGGCTTGAGGTTTGCTCATCACTCCTCAGCCAAATCTCTGGGTTTTATAAGGCCCCTGCTTGGTCTATCCTTGCTTTTTTTGCGATGGATACAGAATGGATGCAAATACTTCCTTTGGTTTCAAGGAAGAGCTAATCCATTTTTCTTGGAATACGGGATCTGAGGCTCTGCCACACCTTGTGGCAGGAGTTTGCCTTCTCAATGTCACCACCTGTCCCAGGGCTTGTCATTTAATTCTTTGCTTCCCGCTCCGATCCCGCCGATCCCCCTTCAATATGCAGCAGGAATGAGCCCGGGACAGCCGCCTCCGCCGTGCCTGCTGTGGGGAAGATGCCCACGGAATTGATTTCATTTCTCCTCCATGTCCTTACTCTCTAATTGCTCCCCAGCAGACCTGTGCCGTTGGAAAGCTTCCTGCTGTCCGTGCTCAGGGATTCCTCTCGGGAGCTGGTTTGGGGAGGCTGTGGGTGAGATGCAAAGATCTGAGGTTGTTCTCTCTGCTCTGACTGTACTCTCTGCCCACTGGGGAGACCTCCTGGCTCTTTTTCCTGGGTCACAGTGTCCTTCTCTGCTATTTACTGAGCTTTAAACCCTCGACTTTCTCAGCAAATCCAGCCTTTGTGTGCCTAAAACAAACAGGGAAAACTTTTCCACATGAACTGCTGAGTTTGTGTCTGTATTTGTTGTCTAAAATTCAGACTGTTGGACCCAAAAAGCAGTGCCTGACCCAGGGAGCAGGTCTGGACCCCCCCATTTTTGGGCTGCTTTAGGTAAAGGCATTGGAATGATCTTTCTAAATCTTGGGAGAGACCAGGATTTACTTGACCATGTGGAATGTCAGTGACTGTTTTTATGTATTTTGTGTAGATGCTCTTTAGAGAGATTTCCCGTTTAATCCCATTCTGGGATTTCATAGGGATGACCGCTTGCTCTGTCCTTGCTTTTTGGGGAGATGGATACAGCACTGGCGGGTGGTCCCAGCCTTTGTTTTCAAGGAAAAAAGATAAATTTTGGTTGGGAAAAGAGGGTCTGAGGCTCCTCCACAACCTGTGGCTGCAGGTCACCATCCTCTCAGTGTCACCGCCTGTGCCAGTATGAATATTGATATTCCCAGTATCCCATTCCAGGATTCGATATTGATGCATCACTCAGTGCTGGAATAGGCTGTTAGAACAGACTGGCCAAAGACCTGGATGAAAGAATAGTAATTAAATAATGAAGAATAATATAATAGCATCAGTAGCACTGATGTAAGTCAGGTTGGTGGCTGGGCTGCGATGTGTCAGAGCTCTGGTCCGTGCACCTGCCTGGGGAATTAAATAAGTTTTTTCTCCCTTTTTGAAGTAGATGAGAGAATTATGCCCTGTACTTAACTTCTAAGTCTGTGACCTGCCCAAGTGCAGGATCCTGTATTTTCCATGATGGATTCGCCCGTCGGTGCTGTCCCAGAGGGCCATAAGGTGCTGCTGATCCTGGTCCTTGTGTGTCCTGGGGACAGGTCCCCCTCTGTCCCTGGTCTCAGGGATCCTCCTCTGTCAGCCCCAGCAGGAATTCTTCCCATTCAAGCACACCATTTTTTGCCTGAAGGCAAACTGAAAATTAAGCGAACTGATCTGTTTAAACCTTTATAAATACGTGTTTAATATCTGCTTAATGGGAGATGGAATTTATGCGCCATTAAGTGATGCCGGATCGTTTTTATAAGAATAGAAAAGTCTAGTGGGAAAACTTCCTCCTGGGACATAATCTCATATTATTATTTTTTTAAGAGAGAGAGATTTAATATGTTACAGTTGACGTTTGCAGTGACACTGGGATATTTCCTACGCGGGAGCTTTCACAAGTGCTTTATAAATCTTGAAGGGTTTAAGTTAATGAAATCCTTATGCTGGGAAGGATTCCACCTCCTCTGCCGATGGGGAAACTGAGGCTCGGATACGGAAATGCACAGAGTGAGCCATGGGATGTGTGAGTCCCACGTGGATCAGGGACACTTCATGGCATTTCCCCAGTGATGAGACAATGCTTTGTGTCTCCTTGGATTTGTTTGGTTTTTTTTTTTCCTTTCATGCAGTTTTCCAGACATTGGTGGAAGCAGAGGATGCACCAAGTGTCCTGCTGGGACAGCTCCTGGTCCCTGTCCTCTGCCCCCACTTCCTTCCCATCCATCTTTTTTTCCCTCCTCTTCTTTTCCTTTTTTTCTTTTCCCTTTTCCCCCCCTTTTAATTATTTTTTCTTTTTTCTTTTTTTTTCTTTTTTCTCCTATTATCTTTTCTTCCCTTCTGTTTTTTCCCCTTTTATCCTTTTCTTTTTTCTCTTTTCCTTTTTCTTTTTTCTCTTCCCCTTTTTCTTTTATTTTCTTTTTTCCTTTTTCTTCCCTCTTTTCTCTCTTTTCTCTTTATCCCTTTTTGTTTTCCCTTATTTTCTATTTTCTTTTCCGTATTTCCTATTTTCTTTTCCCTTTTCTCTTTTCCCTTTTTCCTTTGATTTTATTTTTACTCTTTTTCCCCCCTTTTCCCCCACTCTTCTTTTTGTGCCCTCATCTCCTGCTCCCTTTGCTGGGGACATTGCTGATGTGGGCCCAAAATCCAGCTCCTGGCCTTCCCAAGCTGCAGCTGCTGCAGTGACCCATTGCCTCGGATCCACCTGGAGCCCTGGCAGAGATTCACCGCACTGGGGGGACAGAGGGTTTTGGGAACAAGGATCAGCCCAGGGAACGTCTCTGTTTGTGTTTGTGACGTAAAGATTTTCTGCTTGGTGGCTTTGGGGGTGGCACTGCTGCCTGAAGGAATAAAGAGCTTTCTGCTTCCTGCAGCTGGGGCTGGAATGAGATTTTTTTTTTTCCTTCAGTGTGAAAAACATCAGTGAAATCCCTCGGTGGCTGTTGCAGTTTGCTTCTAACATTTGGAGTATTTCTGAAAAAATCCTCATGCATTTGTGCTATGAAACTTTTATATTCTCTCTCTTTTTTTTATTTTTTTTCCCCTAAACCTGCATTTTGAGGAGGATCCCAACTGCTGCATTCTCCTCAGAGGAGCTGATGGATGGACAGACAGGGGAGGTGCCACAATTTCGGCCCATCAGGTCACTCCCCGCCAGCAGAGCTGACTCGATGCTGAGCTGTTTTCCGTCTCCAGCCCCATTTTCTCCCAGTCCCAGGACAGCCCCGGGGGTTGGGAGCTGAGTGATGCAGGGCGGTAGATGCCCGTGCAGGAACTGCATTCTCACCGTGTGGATGCAGCTCCCGGGCGCTGCTGACAAAGCCTGTGCCCTGCCAGCAATGTCCCTGCCCCTGTCCCCGACTGTGTTTATCATTCCAACCCTGTCCTGGGTTCAGATGTGGTCCCTGGCCTGCATCCCGCTCGCATCCCAGCTCGCTCCTGCCTCCAGCTAATTAGGGACAGCAGAGCCTCATTAGGATCGGATCCAGGCCAGGGCTTTGACCCTTTCCCCGTGGCTCTTGGATGGGAAGTCAGGATGTGGCCCACAGGGATTGAGTTTTGCAGTCGTGAGGGCTCTCTGCCTCCTTCCCCCTGTTTTGGGGGTGCTGGGGATCTCAGTGTCCCACAAGATGCTCCTGGATGATCCTGAGAATAGCCCTATGGAGGAGCAGGGCTATCTCAGACTATCAGCACCCGTTTGCCGGGTTTCTTATGAATAATTATTAAAAAAGAAAGGCAAGAGAGGCAGAGAGAGCTGAGGAAATAATCTTTTTACATTTTAATCTGAGCAGTTTTCAAGCAGTTTGATAAGGCGGGTTGTAGAAATGTCAGCTTCCCCTTATCTCTAATTGACTTAAAGTAGAAGCCGGCTTTAATCCCGGCATGCAGAGGAGCTTCTGATGGGGAGATGAGGGCAATTGATTTCTGCCTTTTTAATTAACAGTCTGGCTGCTTTTAAAAACAATAGGGAGGAGGGAAAGGAGGGAGAAAAGCACGTGGTGACATTTAGAGCTGGCAGCGTGGGGATGGACAGGTGCTCTGTGAGCTCTCCGGGAAGATCAAGGCGCTGCCCAGCTTCCAGAGAGTTAGGGTGGACTGGTTCCAGTTTAAAGAGGGAATTGCTTCCTGGAGAGGCGGTAGAGAGTGGGGCTGTGGGGG
>VYZQ01039992.1:15339-31666 GCA_013400655.1 Mystacornis crossleyi
GCCGGCGCCGCGCGGGCGGGCGCGAGCGCGGCCCAGCCGCGCCTTTTGTTGTTTATTCCGCTGCTTAGTGCGGGTTATTAAATTCATTTCAGCGTGGTGGAAGCTGCTTGTTTGCGCTTAAGCGCCTTTTCTTGTGCCCACTTAGCCCTTGTTTTCTGTGCGCGCAGCACCGCGCGAGGCTGAGCTGCAGGCGGCGGGGCTGAGCCCACGCGCGCTGCGGGGATTGTCGTGGTACGGAATTACAGGATGCTGATTGAAGCCGAGCGCTGAGAAAGATCTCTGCAGTTTCTCCATTTATCCTCTCGCCAAGCTGAAAAATCCTTCCTGATTTATATTCCAATATTTCTTTCAAATTGGAGCAACCCCGGTGTTAAAATGTTATACCTTTTGAAACTTAGGGGGAAGACTATTCCTAAGTGACCTCATTGATATAATGTTTATCCTGACAGTCAATTTATTTTTGCTTTATTCTAAATTCCCCCTCTTTTGTGTTGCTAAGCTTTAGATATTGTGTTATACACCCTCTTGTCCCAGTAAAAAATACTAATAAGCTTCCTAAACTGGACCACAAAAGCTTTTGTCATTTTTATTTCAGTGTACTAATAACTCTGTGCTGCTTCATTACTAAAATTATGTTGTTACTGCCCTGTACCTTTGCTATCCATGACCGCAATGAAAATACAGCCCCAGTGTACATGGATGTCCTTTGTTGTTTTCTGAAACATGTAATTCAGTATCTGGCATTGGAGTAGAGTTTGTTGGCATTATTAACTCTGGACCTATCCGTATTTGGGGTTATTTTTCTGTGGAAATAATTGTTTGTAATGTTCTATGCTATATCTTGTTTTTAGATTTTCTGCCCACATATCTCACTACTGTTAGCTTCTTTGTACTAATGTCTTTGTCTTTTGTGGTGATTTCAGCATTTAGTATCATCTAAGGGTTGATTCGGTATGCAGGGTATCCCTTAGTCCAGGTCATTAATAAAGATGTTAAATAAAACTGTGACTAATGCTAATCCTTCTGGCACACAGCTGGACACTTCCCTTCCAACTCAGTACATTGCCACTCATCATTACCCTTTGCTTATGGTCCGTCCACCAATTTTCAGTCTACGAGATAGTGGATCACATCCCAGCTCTTTGGAGTTTGTCCTCAGAGCAAGATTTTTTAATAGAAACTGCAGCAAATGTTATCTTTTGTTGTTTTGTTCCACCAATTATTAAGTCCACTTTAAAAAAATAATTTATCTGATGTCTTATTCATTAGTCACCTCTTCTTTTGATTGTCATTTTCTCTTATTTCTTCTGAAATGTAATTTTGCTTCCATATTGCCTTTTGTGTCTGTTGTCTGTATTTCCCTTCTTGGTGTTTTCATGTGTCAATGTCTGACAAATATTTGGCAAGATTCTTTTATTTGAAAACCAGAAAGGAAGTAGGGGCATATATTTATATTTTTTAAGTCTAGTACCGTACTGTAGAATGCAGAGTGAAATTAGATAATGTTACAGTAACTCTACATCTACATCTACAGTAATAAGTCTTATGAAGAGAAAGGAGGAAAGAGAACTAGCTATTCTTGTGTAGAATTTCTGGAAAGACTTTTAAAAGATGCCTTACATTTGTTTGCTATCCTCACTAATTCCTTAAAAATTCCTTAGGATATTGAGACGTATATCAGCTAGACATGTTTATTTGGAATTTCCAGGTATGATTTCTTTTTTCAGTGTATGTTCTTCATTAACATTTTTGGGTACTTTCTGATCAACTCTTCAGATGTTTCCAGTTGGTCTTTCTCCTTATGCATTTCTACATGCCAGTGTTTTATTAATTTCTCAGAATTGTGTTTTTGGTAGTCTGTTACTCATATGTTGCCATAGTGTCTGTGTTCTTGGTTTGAAGTCTAGTACTTTCTGATCAGAGGCACCAGGCATCATTATATCCTCACATTCTGAATTCTACCCTCTTGCTTGAGTTCTGTACCGTTGGCTTATCTGCTGAAATCTCTCTTCTCCAGATAATGACATTGCTGAAAAAATTGAGTCTCTGAGATGTGTTTTAAAAATATTTGTCTAAGGAATTCAAGACATACTGTGAAGGCAGTCATATAAATAAAGTAGACCTTACTGCTGGCTCCCTCATTATTTGTATGTAGCCATTAAAGGCAAGATTTTTGCAAAAGGAGAGTGAAAATGATGGGCAACTTGAAAACTGGGTTGGCATTCAAAAGTGCTTACTCCTAAGCAACTGCTCTTGGCTTATGTGGCTTGATATTATCCTCTGCTGTTTGTTCTGTATTACAGATGATTTTTCTTTAACTGAACAATTCCTTTGATTCTCATCTTAGGGTCTCGGAAATGTAGATAATTTTGAGAGATGGTGCAGACAGGCAATAAGTATAAAAATATGAATAATGTTCCTGGGTTTTGTCACCACTGCAGATGGTTTAAGCCAAGCTCAAAGCTTGTGTTGTTTGTTGCCAGCCAGAGACTTATGACAATAGTTAAGATTTCTGCAGTGATATAAACATTGTAAATTATCTTTGCCTTAGGCAAATACTTATTTTACTGACTTTTATGAGGATCTCATGTGGGGGTTTTGTTGTACTTTTGACCACTGCCTTTTCTGTGGGAGTCACAGAAAAAGGAGGTATTCAGGTAGTGCCATTCATGAGCATCTCCTGTTACTGTTTCCCAAAACTCATTCAAGAAAATCTTAATCACTTCCTTTCCTGCATTTTTGGTTGTGTTGCTTCATGTCTCTGCCTTCAGATTTCTGATGTCTTGCCTGCCGTATAGTACAGAGAAATGAGAATTTTTGCTTTTCGGTGTAGGTTTTCTTTTTTTTTTTTAATTAGTGACCCAGAAACATACTTCACTGTAGGAGACTGGTGAAAACAGTGATTTTTTTCATAACTGTGTTATTTGCTAGCCATACAGTTTAATACTTAAATTTATTGATTTCTTTAAATGACCTAGCTGTGAAAGTTTTAAGCTATTTTTTGAGAATTTGTAGAAGAGGCTGGTTGCAAGCAGGTCGTCATGTACATATGTTCAATGCCTGCTTGACCCGTGTCAAAATGGGGAGATGGGGGACTCTCACCCTGCTGATGCGTTAAAACAGAGAGGTTAGATTATGTATCTGCAGCAACACACTGTGAATAACGAGCCTCAGCACAGGGCTGGTGCACCTGTCATTGCTGGAGGGCAAAGAGGCAAGTGGTTCCAAAGGGAACTGACCTTTTTCTTTCAGGCATTGAGTCAATCCCATATCCTAAGGCACACATTCTGCGTTAAAATTATTATAACTCTCTTGGCACTAGGCTGAACAACAGACTCTGATGAAAATCTATGGAAAAACCCCCCAAAATAGGGTGATGATGGTAGTTTGTCTATTGTTTTTAATTAACCCTTTACAGGAAATATATTCTATAGTTTTGAAAAGCATCAGTAAAGTTAAATTCTCCTCTGATAAAGATTAGTTTAATTAAAGTTTAAAATAAAATTTTGAAATTGTTTACCTGAATTAGCAGCCCACTAGATAACAAAATGTAAATGACAATGTTTATCACTAAATGTGATTCACAGAAAGCCTGCATCCTTTTAAATTCTGTAATAGAGTGTATATCCAGTGACTGCTACCTCAGCTGAATTTCTGTCCGTAAGATCTGATTTACAAATAGACAACTTTCTGTTAAATTATTCACATCTCGTAATAATTGATGTAACAGAGTTGATCTTATGCTGGAGCATATTTGATCATAAATTCAATGAAAACAGCCACCATCTTTGTGATGTTTGTCCAGCTAAATCCTTCAGTGAATAAAATAATAAAGATGCCAGCTGTGTTTGTTTTATGATCACTGCTGCAATAGGAGGCTGAAAATACAAATGAATAAAGGACCTAATTTTTCATGTTGGATTTCTAAACTCAGGATCTCTCTGCAAAGAATTTAAATTGAAAAAGTAAAATTTTTACTTCTGTCACAAAAATGTGTTGTTTGGTTTTTTGTTCCTATTGTTTGGGAATGCAGAATGGTTTTTAAAATTGATCCCATTTGGATATCTGTGGTACGGATATTTGGATATCCATGGTCCATGGTAAGGAAATCTTGTAAAAGTAGGTTAAATTTATGCTTTTCACTCCGACATCATTGCATGTTAAGAATGGACCATGACTTTTGCATTGCCTTCTTTGGTTAGATTTTATAGCAGTTTAAAAGTTCTGTTTATTACTATGTACTGTTAGTGTGCCTCAAACTAATTTCACCCCTCTGACATAAGAAAATCATGCTCTGGATCATTATTGGCCTTCCTTCAGCATTATGACTTTTGCAGAATATTGTTACATTCCTTTTATTTTTTTCATATTTGATCCTTACAGTGCCCTTGAGTCAAGCTTTATTCGGCAACCATGAGGGCATGAATTTTCCTGAGATGTTGACAGATAGTGTTTTGTGAATATCATTTTCCTGTCAGCTACAGCCCACGTCTGTACTGCAAACTAAAGCAGAGCCAGGGACTATCTGCCGGCCCCGAGGCCATGTGGCAGACCTTGGCTACAGCTGTGCTACGTAACACTTGGGCATGCATCTCCTGCGGGCTTTATGTGGTCCCCATGCAGCTGCAGGTGCAGTTATTATTTTGGGGTTGTTCAGCAGTAGGTTTTTAAATCAAAATTTCCGGAATAAAGTAAGACTCATGTTGCAGACCATAGGAATCATGTTTTCTGGTGTAATATATGACATACCTTGCTTGTAGGAGCCCAGTACCTGCTGCCTTTTGGGAATGGTCCCTGGCATGAGCTGGTCCCTGGACGGTGTCCAGGAGTGAGTTTGGAACATGCTAGGTGACATGGGCCAGATAATCCATGGGCAGTGTGGACACTCAGTAGTGGAGCAGTCAGGCTCTTTCACTAGCCCTGCTCAATTCAGCAATAAGGCTTCAATGGAGGGATTCTTACTATTCCCTGTGCACACCTGAGCATATTCCCAGTGAAGTTTCCTACTCGCACTGTACTGCTAGTGTTCTTTGTCACTTAGGCCCAAAGTCTTAGGAAAGGAAAAATAAGAAATATCCCTATCCTGTGCATCCAGAATGATATATACATTTTACGTTTTTTTTCATTCCAGCTTTTCCAAGATACCTTTATGTCTTCCCCAACAAACTTTGTCACTCTGATCTTATCATAATACACTTCTCATGTCCTCTACTGATCAACATCCTTCTTCAGATCATATAAAAAGCAACCAGTAAATTCAATTTTTTTGTGTGTGTATTATTTAATTCTCATCCCAACACTGGCTGTTTCACTCCATCATTTTTGAGCCCCTTCTTTTCCTTTTCAAAATCCTCTATAATTTTGCCTCTTCTTCTGTTTCTTCACAAAGCCCGTATTCCCTATTTTTATGTCAGTGATCCCTTTCTCATACTTAAGCCTTCTCCTGTCCCCTAGATAGCTGAGGCAGACTCCTGCTTTCCCTTCTGGGAATCAGATGGGCTTATGCCCAGACAGTGAATTTATCAGTTGCCTGTGGTCCTTGACTCCAGGATTCTTGTTCTCAGTTTGGAATCTGCTAGGACTTGTCAGCCTCAAATAGCTGCTTTTGCAAAAGCCTAATGTTCATTTAACACCATTAAATGAGACCCAGATGTTTTATTTACCTGCCCATCCAATTCAGTGACAGCACACATGACCAGAGCTCCATGGATTCCACAATTCCATGTGTGCAGTATCTTTTGAAAATCCACCTGCTTTTTTGGACTGTTAGAAGTGGCCTGAGCTCAGTTGGCAGTCAATTTCTAGTGATAGCTGGCTCTTTGGGAAATCTGACCTTTAGTGGTCACTACTGTAGATAACAATTTTGATTTTAGTTCTTAAATCACCTATGCTGATTTATGCCTAAATAGCAGTAACTCCCTGCTTAGCTGTCTCTCTTTTATGATACTTTGACAGGATAGGATTTGCAAAAATGGTTCAGGGTTGAGTTCTTCCCTACTGCAAGCCAATTTCTTTGTGTCAGAATGCACTGCATCCTCACACATATGTAAGTACAGGCACTTGAGATATGCGTATTTCACTAACTGATAGTTAAAATAGATGGAGTTTGTGACTTGGTGATTCACCTCCAAGATGTTTACAGATAAAAAGGCATAAATTCTTGTGTTAAATTCAAGCAACTTTCTAAAATGACACTTCAATACAGGTATGTGTGGCTATGTAATGCTTCACTGTTTTAAAAAAATCAGTGCAAAATAATGTTACGTTTTCTCCAAACTGCATACTAGAGAGATCACTGCTTTCTCCTTCCATGGTGGTCCCTGCCTAGGAAACCTAGGGTTTTTTCCCCTCTTCAAATTCAAAGTCAAGTTCATACAGTAACACAAGCTTATCTGTATCTTAACAAGTATTACTGCTTTTGGTGTCAGGCACTGGATTTTCAGTCTGACTGGTTCTACCTACTCAAAGAGGACCTAACGTTCACTTTGGGAAGTTTCTGTCTCCATTAATGTAAAGAGAAAGTGGTGAGCTGAATTGGGAGAGTGGATCTGGAAAAGGAATGGCACTTCCTACGCTGCAGTGCTGATGGGAATGTGGTGTCCTATCCCCTGTTCTCTCGTGACATCACCTGAACCTGAAGTGCCTGAGGGCCATTGAGCTGCAGCTAGTTCTGTGTAAGTCTGTCTAAATACAGACATAATAATACATAATAAAGTATTCTTGACTGCGTAGCTTGAATATATTGCCCGTATGCTCTCATTACAACCATTTCAGTCTCCTCTCAGAGTTTACTAGTCCTGCATCATTTCCCTGTCGTGTCTTAGCTTAGGAGTATAGTTGCAAAAAGACCAGGATGCCTACTTCTACATAATTGCTCAGTCTCACTGGGTTCAACCAGGCAACTCATCTGCATAAAGTTAAATACATGCTTATGCCTGGGGTCTGTCTTCCTGAGTTTTCCAGGCTTGGGGCATTCTCTGCCTCCAAATCTCTATCTGCCTTTAATGAGCTGTATAAATAAATACAAAGTACTCCTGTTAGTTCCATATCCACAAAAATATATTTTATTAGCTGAGAGGTATACAGTAATAGGAAAGATCAGACCCATGCAATGTTTTAGGCAACGGTGGGAGGACAGGGCAAGTAGCTGCTTCCAAGTGGTTGATGGATCTGAGGGCCCAGCAAGACAGATTTGTAGGTTAACTATGATAAATGGTCTTTGGCTTCACTGACTAAAGCAAGGTCACCATTCTTTAGTCAGTGTCAAGGGACACTGCCTGCATGCTGCAAACCTTGTAGCAAATTCTTATTGAAGTACTGAGCAAACAGACCAGTTCTTATTTACATTAGAATGAAATTAAAACTTCTCAAACCCAGGATAATAAAATATCAGACAAGAGGGTTGGGATTCATAGAACAATATTAATGTTTATTTACTAGCACTTAGTTCTGTCTTTGTTCTGTTTGTTTTCTAAAGGCAATAGGTCGAGAAAGACAGCTGGATAAGGGAAAATAAGGAAGACTTTGTTTGCTTCCCTAATGGGTGCACCCACTTGTCAAATTTGAAATTCACAGTTTGGCTTTTTTTCCTTTTTCTTCAGAATATCTTTTGCATGGATTTATTTGGAGAGAAGCAATTCAGGTTGTCGAGGGTGGGATGCGGAAAGGCACAGAGCTTTGACTTCATTGTGTGCCAAAGGTTTATTTCAGCTATTTCTATGTTGGGGGTTATTCCATCTTCCTTTTTTTTTTTTTTTTTTGGCTTATGTCCAGCCAGTGAGGAAATAATATGTGAAGAAAGAATACTATGGAATGTTAACTCTACTGCTATATTTTCTTCCTTTTATCATGCCCCAAGATTCACTGAAGTTGATATAAATTCACCATGCCTTATTTTAAAAAGCATAACAGTAAGGCATTCTTCCTGTAAGAGTCAGACTGTAAAAGGTGATTTTCTTTCACTCAGTTTGGTTTAAGCCTGTAAAAAGCATTAAGTGAAAAATCTGATATATTTGTTAGGGCACTTATTGCATTACGAACTTATATTTTCAGTTCTCAGTGAAAGGTTTATAGAGAACATAAACCTTGAAGAGTTTTTTTCAGGATTAGAGTTATATTTTCTCCATTTTCTGGTGAAATAATAGCTCATAAAATGATTGGGGTGTTAGTAATTATTTTTAGCTCTGTTTATTTTCCAAAGTTATTCTGTTCAACTTGCTGAGGTGCACAAAGACAGCCTTTTAAAAACATTCACCTTGATCAGAAGATTCATGCCCTTTAAAGAATTTCAAAAATCGAAAGCTTCTAACTGGATGTCACCACTGTGTTGTTTTTCTTCATTAATTGCACTTACAGCAAACAATGATATTTCAGGAAACTATAAATCTGGCATATTCAGTAGTGATCTGTTGTGGTGAAAGTAATGCCCTATGTCCTCCATAATTACTATCTTTGATACTGGCCTAATTGGGATGCTGAAAGAATTAAAATAGTTGATTGGTGGTGGCATGTAAAATCAAAAAGATGTAATTGCTGAATTCTTTCTGGGACAAAATGGTAATGCACGATCTAATTAAAATTACTTAGGAAATACTTTTTCTGGGAAATACCAGTATCTAAGAGAAACTGCTGAAAACTGAGTGAAATAATGTGAATTACTTAAGGTACTTGTCTTCTTTTAGTTTGATGAGTTGTTTCTGATTTTAAACAGTAGCAAAACACTGTATCCAGCAGTCATGTTGCCTGGACTATCACAATCTCAGAATTCCTAGGAATTAAGGAAGTTATGTGATCATATCACAGAAAACCACATTCTCAATAGCTTATGGCATATTATCAGTGGACATATATTGTATGTTTGCTGTTTAAATAAGCTTTTCTTCACTTTAGTGTCTACCATGTAGACTCCATACTTCTTGCTTCATTTGATGCTCCAGCATATGTTATCCTGGCAAAAAGATACCAAGCATCAAATGTAAACCTTACTCTGTGTCAAAAGTGGAAGGAACAAGTAGGAAAAATATCTGCAATATTTTCAATGAACAGTATAAGCAATCTTCCTGACCAGAGCTCTCAATAGTTGGTTCTGAGTTTCTTTGGAAGGTTTCGTAGCTCAGCGTATTTATTCTGAGGCATCAGAGCAATAGCTAGCCTGGGTGCGTGTCAGGATATAGAAGGACAAAACTCAGGATGCTTTTAGGTCTATTGTATATGACTCTTCAAGCTTAGCCTTTAAACACCAAATCAACCAAATTCAGTTTTTAAAAATGGTGTGTTCTGTAATGGTGTTAATGTTCTGCTTCCTCTATGAAGCAGACCTTCCAAGCTGGATATCACAATCATCGTTGTGTTGAAGAATACAGTAATACATCTGAAACAGACACTGAAACACATCAAATCTAGAGCAAAAAAGTCAGGGAGAAATAGACTCATATCTAAGTTTTTGTCTTGAGTTGCATTCAGTGATGACACATACAAATGATCAAGTTGTAATTGAGCATAATGGCTGTTGTCCATAAGTGAATCACCTTGAGAGGTTGGATCACTTCATTGTCTAGCTTAGGTGTGACCAAAGTGAGTCTCTGAAGCCTAATGTGACTCATGAGCAGTTTAAGCATCTTAATTCTCTGTTTTGAGAAGTTCAGGAGCTGCAACTGTAATTTGGTTTACCTAGTGGGTCAGTAGATTCTTTTAAAAGAAAAAATCTGTATATGCCATTATATACCATGGGCTAAATCTGTATTACTTAAAATAGAAAACCTAGCTGTCTATATTGTTAGAACTGTCACTTGCTATGTTCACCTTTTTTCATGAACTGCTGTTCATCTTGGCTGCTTTCCAACTCATGGCATCTGTGCAACTGTCAAGTGAGAATTAGTTCAGACAGGCCGGGGTTCTTATTACCTTCCTGGAATGCGCTGAATGAACTTACCTCCACAGCTTTCCAAGTGGGGCTCTGACCTCTGCTACATCGACGTTAACAGCAATGCCAAGGAATCAAACACTGGCACTGTTATTTTTATCTCTGTTCCGTGTCAGTGAATACTTATCATTGGTTGTCATGGCTTTTATTGTAATAATAAATATCTTGACCACCTCTTCAGTACTTCGGTGGATAAGACTGCTCACGTTGTAATATGGCAATATAGATAAAGGGGATCAAACTAATTTTTAAATTTCCAAAGAGATGGTTTCATACACCATCATGGAAATCGTGATGGTCTGAAAACTGTGGAGTGCAGTGTTGTGCAGGAGCACAGAGCAAGGACAGACAATGGGAGCAGTATAGCCACGTTAGTGCTGGCTTTGTCCCAGCCTAGCTCATCCAAGAGCATGATGTTATGCTGACGTGGCAATCTTGCTTTTATTCAGGTGCTGAGCTAGAAGAGTACAATTAAAGTGATGGCCTAGGGAGCCTGGAGACTGGATTTTCCCACCCTGCATGTGTAGAGAGCTCAGTGTTTCTGAATCTAAACTGTTGCCAGCATCTCAATTTGGGAAGCGCGGGAGGGGCATCAGGTGTTTGGAGACATGCCTTTTCTAAGGAATGTGCACAGCCCAGGCCTGCTGTTGGCATCCCCATGCAGGTGTGGGGTGCAGTCCCAGCAGTGATATGTCACAGGGGCTCTGTTTGATTGTATTATTTACTGTATAGTTTGGCTTGAAGTACCTCTGTATTGTACTGTAGAGAAAATTCTGTATTCTGTGATTGATCAGCAACAAGTAAAACTCTGCTTCAGCGAGCCTTCAAATGGTTTTGTCTCTCTTTGTTCATCAGTTTTAGTCCTCGATACCCTTTGTGTAAAACACTGAAAAAATGGTTACATCTTTGCTCTGTTAGATTCTTGTCTTGAAGTACCACTTTATGCCTTCATCTGTATCAAAAGCTAAAAGCCTCGCATCAAAACTTGCGTTCCCTTGTTGTGGTGGTTTCTTGATGGCTAAATAAACTCTACAAAAGCTCCGTGGGGGCACACCAGGCACATTAGGGAAGCGGCTCCTGCACGCTGGAGCTGGCACGTCAGGGCTTTGAAGACGGTAGGTGTTCTCGGCATGGCGGTAACAACAGAACAGGCTGTTGGAGTTCGTGCAAGGGAAATGCTGCTCAGGTAGGCCCCGCTCTGATCCGCGTTTCGCATAGCTGCTGCTACTAGGATCGCCTGAATATTCAGAGGTATAAACTATCAAGGCACATGAGGGCATTTCTGTATCAGGTTAGAAGACAATGAATTTGCAAAGGAAGTATTAACTGCCATACATGGTGTTGTACAGTTTTGTACAGAACTCGGGAGAGGCTAAAGCCTGGGACAAGAGGGAAAGACTGCTGTCCTCAAGCAGACGTGGGTGAAAATAATACAACCACTGTGGCAGTGTGCTGGGAGGCAAGGTACCACAGGGACTGTACAGGAGCCCTGTTGTTGAGGGGAGCAGAGCATCCTCTGTGAAATGAGCCGTGAGGGTTGCCATATGGCCTCTCTGATTTACACCAATTTGTCAGTTCTCTTCATACCATTAAACTTTAAACTCTGCTAAATGGTGTGATTGTTCAGGTTAACTGTGGTTTTGTCTTTCAGCACTTCAGGTTGCAAGAGTTTGCTTAGAATAAAGAAACAGCTGAGATTTCCAAAAGGAATTAGGTGCCTCACTCCTCTAGGCCATGCTACAAATGCCAGTTGAAGAATGAATTAATGATACACTGCAAGAATCATATCTTCACGTGGAAAATGTGCACAGTAAATGATTTTTGCTTTGGGAAGTATTTACCTCATGCTGCTAGGAGCATATAGACATCATATTATCTCCATTTGTTTTAATGCCCATTTGTCTTAATTATTAATGTGAATTTGAACTGCCTTCTTCATTGCATTTAAAAGCAAATCACCCCAAGTTCAGAAGTTCACTGCACATGCCCCAAATTTTTTTTTCCAGAGCTTAAACCAAACTTCAGTGATCTTAGTCATGTTCTGCTTGACCAAATACTGACCTTCCTCTGCAGCAGAAAGACATTTAAGTCTGTTTTCTGAAATTAAATCAAATTCTTGTAATCCAATGAGATTTACAACTGCTCAAGTCTAGTCAGATTCATATATGTTTCAAGTGAGACAGGTTCATCTGGTGTTTGTTTTTCTTGAGGTAATGCTGTATATAGCACTTGGGATTAAATTGAAAATCAACGTGTTTCACAAATGTCATCAGAGTAGGTGTGTAAATATATTCTCTTTACTTCTCAAAACAATATCTACTTATTATTTAATGCTCATTGCCCAAGGTTTCTCTGTATTCTGCTGTACACCACATTTTCTGAAAGTATGTATGCTGTCATGGCTAGTAACTATTCCTCAGTGATTAGTGTGACAGTAAGTGAAGCGTGAATATTGAGACTTGCCATATCATGCATGCCAAGTTCTTATATGGCCCAACTGCTGTGAGACAAAACATGCTATTATGTTTTAGACACAAAGCCATATTGTATGACATTCCATCCTGTCTCGTGCTGAAAGAGGTGTATTTAAAAATGAAATCTTTTTTTTTTCTTCAGTTCTTTTTGTTAACTTCAATATTAAACTACTGAACCCCATCAGAAAATTTAGCCTTTGTCTCTATTGAGGAATCAGGTTTCAAACTTAAATCAGACAAATTGTTAATGTTTTAAGGAGGATATTTTAAAGAGACTATTGGGAAAAAATAAAAAAAAAGAAGAGAAACAAAGCAATCTTTCTTGATGTTCTGACCGCAGAGGTTATGCACTAAATGGGGTTTTCCAATCAATTCTGATGTAGCAGATGCAATTTTAATACACAATCATATGGTACGTTTTTCATAAGTAAAGAATAGCTTGTCTTTAAACAAAGCAGAAAAATTAGTCATGCATTCCACTAAGGCATCGGTTTTTAATACTGTGACAACCTTAGGAGCCCACATGCATGTGCTTTTTGCAGTGCCCACTGATTTCCAGAAGTGACCTTTACAGAAGACACGAGTTTTGGAGAAGAATTTTTTAACTGCTGCGTAAAGCTCCATAAACAAAAGTGGAATTTTAATGTAGAACTTTATAGAAACAGCTGAGCTAGGTGAAAGTGGTGATTTGATCCATGAGTTACTTGGATGATCTTCTTTGGCCTGTATTACACCAGAGGTGACACTTGATCATTATGGTCCCTTCTGAGTTTAAAATCTATAAATGCTTGGAAACGTAGCAACTGGAATCTTCAAAGCACTGACAAACAACTGACACCAACCCCGCACCCCCAGCACTACTTGGAATGTGATCAGGGCAGATTGATCTACTAGTTATAGCAGATTGAACTATTTTTCCAGACTGTGCAGTGAATTGTCTTCTTTCTATTTATTAATTATAAAACCAGTTCTAATTATGACTGTTTTATTCATAATTATTTAATTAGCTGATGTGATTATTTTGCAGCCCTAGATATTTTTGTTGTATTTATATTATGTTAATGTATAATCTGCTGATTATTTGATGTTTATCTTTGGTTTCTGCACTGATTTCAGTAAATATGTATCTTTTCTGTGTCTAAAGTAGGAAGGTGACTTTGGCTTTCTAAACTGTTCCTATTCAAAACAATTTCAATTTATATTAGTTATTCAGAATTTCTTGGAAAAAAATCTTAGCAGTATGCCAGGTACACTGGTGACCATTAATACAGTTAAAATGTCAGCATCACTCTGTTTGAGGAACTACAGATGTCATCCATAATTTCACCTGCAAGTCAGAATTTCTTAATGTTTGAGTGTTATTTTCTTTTGCTTCGTTTTGTCTTACTTAATTAGCATCTCCACTATATGTATGGATCAGCTAAGGAATGGTGTAATTCTTATATTGGAGGGTAATATTTCACTACTTAAGTGACTGCATTTTTCTGAATTAACAGTAGTTCTCATTCAAGACAGAGCAGGCTTACTATAGTTCCTAAAAAGCTTGCAGCTACCTCTGTGGGGAAAAATTACGTTGGTGAAATGGTTTGGCAGAAGCTCTGAACGATTAATTGGTGCAGGAGGGGTTAGGACTCACGACAGGCCTCACAGACTCAATATAATCACCATTCCATGGAAAGTCTGCATGCGTAGAAGAATTAATACCAATTCTCCTTGAGTATTTACCCCTCCTTTTCCTTTTCTTCATTAATAATAACCTTTTGTCTTGGTATTTTGCTGTGTTCTGTAATGAAATGATCTGTAATTTTCACAAAAGTTTAATGAACATTTTGGGTGGTTTAAATGGTCTGGAATTATTCTAATTTATGATGTAATTTATAAGCAATGACTCATTTAAGATGTTTTTCTTTTGTCACAAACTGCAAATGAAAACAGAAAAACATGTGCCCATCAGAAACACTGGAGTTCAGCATCTGTTTAACCTGAAATAGCAATTCTGAAATCTAATCCTGGGAATTCAAGCAGATTATGACTGATGAGATATAAATGTCTTAAAGTGGTCAGCACTTCTAAGCAGTTCATCTCTGGGTAATTTCTGGACACATATCCCGCCAGTTCTCAAGAAGAGATCAGATAGGCACAGTATTCGAATTTCTATCTAGCATACAGCTGCTAGAAATTAAAAAGATAGCCAGTGGCATATTTTTTGAATGATTGCAAATAGCAGCATACCATACATATGCCAGTACGTAACTGAGTAGAGGCACTTTTGACTTTTAATTCTTTTATTTTTCACCCTGACTCTAGTAGGGACATGGACAAAAAGTTGTGTCTATGACATTTGTAACTTAAAGTTCTCTCTGTAGTAGTCTTTTTTTTTTATGTAGTGTTTTCAGTGTTGTCTGTTCCTTTTTGAAGAGACCGTTTTCACCTGTGCCTATACTGATTCATATAAATTGTGCCATGTCAGTCAGCCCAATAAAAGAGTAATGCTGTTTAATCCATTTTCTTGAATTTGTTTTCTGGAAAGTCAGCTTGAGCTGACAAAAATGAATATTTGCGTGAAACTTGCTGTAGGATTATTGATTTTAAAGGATAACATAATCTTTTTCAAATGCTGTGTTATTTTGGACTGCAATCTACTATCTAGTGGTTTTAGGAGACCAGACCATGGAAAAAACCTTTTATAGACTTCAGCATTTGCCCAATGAGAGATCTTTACTGAGCGAAGACATGGTTGAATTTATGAAGTTCCCTAGTAATAACAGCAACATGATGTCGACAAGATTCAGCATGTATTTTTTTGACTGCATATTACAAAAAGTTTGGTGGATTTGGAAATTTAGGAGGCAGCTATAGATTACTAGACCCTGGCCACATCTTGCTGATTACCATTTTACTCTCTCCCCTTCAAGTCTATTACTTTGAGATCATATTTTCTTATAATATTCCCAAGGATTTAGCTCCCAGTGAAACAGCAAGTTTTCTCTGATTTCTGTAGGTAGCTTAGAAAAGATAACTCACTTAAATTTAATGTTTGCGTTGCATTAACACTTAATGAAGAGCCAACTCCCTGCCATGTGAATATATGAACAAGTAAGAAGTCAGTACTTCCTGAAAGGCTTTGTGAAACATGATGCATGTGTTGCATGTTAAGCATCACTGGATTTTAAAATTTGATACTTCACAAAGTTGTGTGAATGTTGCTGTTATTGCAAGCTTGGATTTCATGCATTTAGATAGTAACAAGCATTTGTTTCCAACACGGTAAATTTTCAGTCTGTCAGTATGCTCAATAAAATGTAAATGGAAGGATCAAAACACTTACTTTCAAGATGCTGTTGCTTATGATGCTTTAGCATACTAGGCAGGGCATATGTGATATGGTATATTATATGCTCTGCAGTTGTAGAATTTGTATAAATTTTGAGCTGTCAATACAGAAATAATTCATCAACTCCCTAACCTGAGGAACAGCTTTCCTGGTAGCGCTTCTGGCTATTAAGGCTTGGTGTTTCAACTGTGCTGACTGAAGATGGAATTAGTAAACAGAAAAATGATACTTTTTTCAGAGAAACGTTCTTGTTTGTGTTTCAGGCTGAGCTGCGTGAACCATGCAGAAGATCTAGCCTCCAAACTACTCCAGTGTTTCCCAAAGAACAGATTGTCAGCACAGGCAGCTCTGAGCCACGAGTACTTCAGTGATCTGCCCCCACGGCTATGGGAGTTAACTGATAGTGAGTATAACCACCTCCAAATCGATTAAAAACAAAGATTCTAGTTCAGACAGATGCATGTGTGTATGCTAACCCTCACATGCAGACAGCTTCATGGACACACACAGCCACACACTAAATACGTGACTGCAATTGTGTAGATTGAAATTACATAGTTAGCTTGACACAGGACAAAATGGATTTTCTTTTTTTTT
>VYZQ01040001.1:0-13430 GCA_013400655.1 Mystacornis crossleyi
TCTTCTTACCAGCACGACAAATGTTTTTCAGGTTTGATGTAAATGTGATGCAATTTCAAGAGAACTCAAAACAACATAAAACTTTTTTGACAGACTGTTGAATATCAGAAGCATGTGTATTATTCCTTATGCTTTTTCAAAGCTGACCTGTTGGCAGAAAATGGAACGATGTCACTTTCCTTACGCTTAGATTTTGTCATGGACATTAGTCCTAACCCAAAAATGAAAATAGTTTGGTGCAAACATACATTNTAGAGGATGTTCTAAAACAAGCCAAAATATTTTAAAAAATGCAATACTGAAAAGAACATAATCTTCAAAAACTAGTCACATGCAGCAAAATGGTTTTTTCATAACTAGTTGGACATGTGCATGCTTTCCCTTAAAAGTAGTGTTCTAAGGATTTATACATGCGGTTATTTTCATCCTGTTGTTTTGGTTGACCTTGACTTTCAGTGAGGCTGCCCAAAATGTATTGAAGGGCCTGCTTCGGTTTTGTTTGTTTGCTAGCTAGAATTTCTCTTTGCTTAGCATAAATGAGAGTTGTAACCTTAATTTAGTTATCTGAGAGTTAGGCATGTTTAGCAATCCTCAGTTTGACAGTGAAATGATCTGTGTGTACAAGGATAACTTTTGAGTACAACAGCTCTGCGCTCACTCTGTGGTGTTCATTTCCACTGGAGCCAGTTCCTTTAATTTGTAGTGTGTGTTGCTCCTTTGACCACCATCAGCTTCACCTCTCTCACGCTCCATTAGCCGGCCCAGTGCAGTGCAACTCTGCAGTGATTCCATAGAGTCCTCTTAATCAAAACTTGACTGAAAGGCTGCCTTTTTGGAATCAAGGATCATAACCCTAACCTAAGTCTTTGAATGGTTCAAATAGGGCTGTTTTGGACTGTATTGTGGGGAACATCAGCAATTTTATTTCTGGTTGTTTTATTTCTAGGCTTACTGTAGTTTTGGTGTCTTTCTTAAGCATGCTCCTCTACATGTCCCTCTTTCAGAGGACACTGACAGCCCTCAGCCTCCTCCTGTCTCCCTTTTCTTTTCTTTTTTTCTAGGCTCAGGAAAGGGGAGAATAGAATTTGCCAGTCCTTGTGGAGTTAGGCTAATAAATGCCATTTATTAGTATGCCCACTGCTTTCTCAATGACTCAGTATTCTTAGCCCAGCTCTTGATGTTTCCTTTTGTCAAGGTCATTACACATTGTTCATTTGCTGAGGGTTTCATCCCACAAAAGCCCCTATTGATTTACTGTAAGATATTAAATGGGTCAATTGCATAATTTTTCATAAACAGCATACAGTTCATTCCCTTCTTTGCCACAGAAGCCTTCCTTACTTTGAAGTTCTGACATCATTGTTGGTCATCCTCAGGATGTATCCCGCCAGTATCACATGTAAATACATTGAGCAGCCTGAAGAAATTTAACGTGAACTGGGTAACTGGCCAGTTCTCAGCCCCTGCTTCTCTAACAGGGCTGCCAGCAATAAACCAAGTGCCAGTCTGCCATTCCCCCCACTCATTCAAAGGTGCTTGTCCGTATGGATGCCAGCGATCCTGAAACACACTCATTCCTTTTTATGACAGTGAGGACTTCCATACTCAGCAGTACTGACTACCACAGCATCTCAAAGTGTCACAGGCTCCTTTAAAAAGATTGAATTATCTATTATCACAAAAGAAGGCTTGGGAACTACTACACAGATGTAACCACAAGGCCTAGAGCTCCATGGAGGGAGCCCAGAGTGCACAAAGCCCAGCAACAAATGGGTGTGTTGTAACATTATTTCCAAAATGCTTACTGGATTCATAAAGATTGGACACTCAAAAGCATTTGCCTGTCCACTGCAATTTTGGCCAAAAATCTCTAATCTTAAAATCTGTAGGATTTTTTTTCAGTATAGATACACCTTACATTTTGCCCAGTGAATCCCTGTGTCAGTTCATTGGCTGGTAGCTTCTAGTGAAAGATATTTACTGCATTTCCCAGGTAGTTCACATCAGGAAAAAGATGTCCTCTAAGGCACCTATTTGAAAGACTTAGGTGCATTCATGCTGTCTGACATGTTTCCTAATACGTATTTGGAGGAATTTTCTTTACTGCTCTAAATTTTCCTTATACTTTGGACAAAAAAGAAGAATATGCTTAAAGCTCTGCCTGTGGGTCCCCTCACTTTGCAGAGTAACAAAGTATGAACAGCATGTCAGTGAGGCTGATCTTCCTTTGTTGAACACCACGTTTTTACACTTTTTTCTTTTCTCCCTTTTCCCATATTTCTTCTGCTTGTCATAACTGCGAGAGGTTCAGCAAGTTCTCAGAACTTTTGCAAGTGTATTTGATATATTTTTATTTTTTTGTCCAATTCTAATGTTTACAACCTGTTTTGTATTTGCAGGATTTTATTAAGGTCTTGGCAAATCTGACATTTAGAAGCTCAGAACCTGCTTCTAACCTCTAACTTTGCCTGCCTTGACTTTTAGAAAAAATAATGTCAGGCTTCCCTCACTTCACTGTGTTTTTCTAAAACTAAATGTGCTTCTTTTGCAAATACAGAAGGTACTGTAAAAGTGGTTTGAATTCCCATCTTGTAGACAAATAAAGCAATGCCACACCAAATGTTCTAAAGGTGTAGAATAAAACCTCTCTCACTTTTATAACTGTAGATAGCTTCATTTAAAATTTCAAAATTCATGTGACTATATACCTCTTTATTAATTTCAGGCTAAATGCAGTACAATCTACTGTGCACAGGTCAAGATCAGGACTAATTTTGTAGTTACATTTTTATTTTAAATTAGCAAATCTGTAAATGTATAAAGGTATTATTTATAATCTCAAGAATTGCTTGCTGAATTCAGGTGTACCCTTAAAACAAATGTAGTACATTTTCTTTTGTGGTTTTGGTTGTGGAGCATACATCAGATCACAGAGACACAATATTTGATCTCTGTGGAAACATTTTTGACAGTTTAGTGAAGAAAAACAGCAGCTATTTACATTTCACTGTGTTTCTGTAACACTTGTCAATTGTACCTCATTCCAGAACTGTTTTAAGGTCTGTGGGACCCAAAGCCCAGGCCTTATTTTTGAAATGTTCCTGTGGTGAGATTTGCATGTAAGACCACAAAGTTTAAACCTTGTTGTCTCTAAATGCAGCCCTCTTTTAACCAGTTTCTGCTACTTAAATTTTTTTTTTCAATTGCTCCAGCTTTTTCCCTCTTCTTCGTTTTTGAGTGAAGTTCTTAATCTTTTTACCTTTCTTTTTCCAGGCTCTTCGCTGATGGAAACATATCCCAACTTCTACTCTTCTATAAAAGTTTGAGGAACAGTCTGTACGAATTACAGTCTGTTTCACATTGGGAGTGGAGTGACACCACCCCAGGCAGTGCTCCAGGAAGGACTAAAGCCACCAAATGTGTGAGAACTTTACAAAGCAAAAAGGCAGAGCCAGGGGTATTCACCTCTGCAGCCTGTGACTATTATGCTCAGCAATGGGTGTTTTTATGGAAATAAGTACCAAAGATACTTTTAAGCTGGAAGCTAGACATATGGGAGTGATGGATTCTCTTGTGGCCTGTAAGCGCAGCTCCGAATTCAGGCACTGCAGAACTGCATCGATCCCCATTAAACATTAGAGTGGCTTTTGCCTCAAAAAGCTACAGTGCCTTTCAGACCTCTGAAGTGTAAAGGGGAAGTGCTGTCTACCAGTCCCTTTTCATGATGTACATCATCCACACACCTGTCATACAGCCAAAGATTAAAAGGAAGAGGTGTCAATTTAGTTTCTTTCAATACCTTCACCTGCTTTTGGGTTGTGGTATTAAGCTGCCACCTCTGGCAGATCTTGATATTCTTTCTCTCTCACCACCATCTGATGCATGTAAAACATCCAGGAAGAAGTTTGGATTGGTACATTTGTTCAAGATGCAGAGGTCCCTGTCTCAGTATTCTTTTGCATTCTTCTATTTTTGCTTAGGACATAAAATGAAAAACACAACTTGTTCGTGCTGTTTCTAGACACATAAGTTGTTTAGTCTCCTGCCAGCTTAAAAATGTTCAAGATACCCAGTCTTGAAGAAATGCAGAAAGCAACATGGTTTTCCCATTTAGCTATGAGCAAGTCAAGGAAGGGACTTGATAAATCTGTGGCCTGCTCAAAAAGAATGGGCAGAATTTGTATAGGGGTGGGTTTACTGTGTGTGTTTTAACAGTTGAGATAAATACAGCACTTCCTGTTTCATCACCACAAAAGTAATTTTAAAAAGAATCTCTTAAAAAAAAAAAGTTTCTAGAATCTTGTTCCTAAACATTAAAAAGATGGTGTTTTTTCCCTTTGTGAAGAGGAAATTCAAAATCACAGCATTGTGAAGATTAGCACAGCTAAAACAGATAATCCTCACACCAGTCCTGCTGGCAACTCCTTCAGTAATTTTGGCAGCCAAATGTGAGGCCTGCCAGCAGCACAAAGAAATCCAGCCAGGAAGACAGCTACAGTCCTATATATCCATGCTGGAAAAAACACATTCTGGAGCTTGCTGCCTCTGCTCTGATGCTTGCCAAGCACACCCTAGGAGTGGCCACACATGTGCTGGCTTTCACAACGGAGAAACAGAAGGAAAACAGGAGAGCTATGTGAGTCACAGCCTGAGCAGTGAGGAACGTGATGCCATAGTCCTTTTTTTTTCTTCTAGAAGGAACGAGAAAAGACTTCCTGAGAAGTCTAGGTGAGGATGCACGTATTTTGTCTAATGTACAGGAGGAACTCCAGTCTAGACGCAGACTGAACACACGTGAACCACGTTCCCTGTGTTCACTGGCAGCAGACTGACCTTCATGAAGAACAACTGATTTCCTACAGCGGGTGAACTGGGCAGCTGCCAGCAAGGACAGGGAACCTCCCTCAAGGCAGTGCCGAACTTCAAACCCCACGGTACCCAGCGCTTCTCAAACCCACCGTGGCCCCACTTGGCTCACCCCATCTCACCGGACCCGAGTGGGAAGCAGGGAAGGAGGCAGCAGAGCAGGGCAAGGAAGAGGTGAAGGAAGTGGCAGAGCATGGGAAGTGGCTCTGCTGGAGGCCCCAGCAGCCTCACAGCGGGGATGAGAGCAGCTCTGGGCAGGGGCTGCAGACAGAAGTGGTCCCACAGGGTGGGTCACAGCTGAAAATGGGGGAAACAAAGAGCAAGGCAAAGGGACAGGTTTCCCTAAAGAAATGCCAATACATCTGAGAGGCAACAATGGTGAGAAGAGGATGCTGAACGAGCCAATGATTTCTGCCAAACACCCAGGCTTCTTCAGGACAGCAGCCAAAGGTCCAAGGACAGCAAAGCCACCTCTGGGGACTGACTGGGGAAAACATCAGTGAAATGGTAAGGAGATTAGAAGATACTCCTTTTTTGCCTCTTTTTCAGCTGACTGGCTGGCCATGTCTCTCACACTCTGCCGGTCTTCGGCAGATTGAGCACATTTATTATTGCACTGGAGCTCTCATGTGTTTAGCAAGATGCTTATGCCCATAGAAAGAGTGCTTTGTCAACTAGGACACAAAACAGCATCTCAAAAGTTTTATTCTTCACCCTTGGCTTCAAAAACCTTCACCCAAGCTACAGAAACCAAATCAAAGCAGTGAATTGCAAAACTTTCCTCTTCGGGCACATGAGCAGACCTGCTTTTCATCAAGTCACTTTTCCTGTGTCCAAAAGCAGGATACTGCACACCATCATTTGCACCAGAGCCTGAAGGAGAGAAAGGGCATGACTTTTGGTCAATGCTGTTGAATCAGTATCAGCCACTAGAAGGGTCATACCCACACTGGAGAATTCCCTGCTCCTTCCACCTCCTTAACTATGGAAATACCAAGGTGATAATTTCTAACATGAGGAAGTGTGCCTGCAAGAGACCACCTACTCAGTGAGCAGCAAAGTCAGACCAGATCAGGAAGGTGAGTTTCCACTCTGTACTTCAAGAGGGAACAGGTAAAGGGATCTGCCCGTCAATGCAGATCTCAGGAAGAAGCTGTTTTCCCGCCCACACCAAGGTCTCAGCCCCTCAGTTCATTCAAAACGGCCGCAGTTCAGCAGCTGGATCAGATGTGGACTTGTAGAGCTCCCACCCAGGCCTGCTTTCCAAAACGTGTCTGCTGGCCTTCAGAAATGAGTCCAAAGTTTTCTGAATACCAATAAGCGCCAAGGTTCTCCAGGGACTGTTCTGTCTTCTGCCTCGCTCGGATGATGAGGAACACTACCTGCTTCCCGTGGTTCTTAGGTTTTCCACGAAGGAGGGAGGCTTTTTGGTCCTGTAGGCAGGAGTGCCTGGGATTCGTGCCCCTCTGATGTTACTGATGTAAGGCAAAAGGGGAGGCTCCCGCACGACCAACGCAGTGCCCTTGGGAGTGTAGGCTCGGAGCACCAATTCCTCTTCCGCGTGAGCCGTTACTGCCACCCAGCCTGCACAGCCAAAGAGAATATGCACAATGAGGAAGACAAGTCCCTAGGATCAAAACAAGGCTCTGACACAACCGACTGCCTCCCACAGTGGCTAAAAACCTCGACTACCCACATGTGGTTGCTTGAGAAACCGAGCTCAAAGGTCATAGCCAGTCCTTTCCCAACAGAAGGCAGCACCTAAAGCCACATGTTACTCTTCCCAAGCACAGCTCTTTCCTGGTAAATTCAAGAGGGATGGTGGGAACTACCAAAAACACAAGAATGAAGCTTTCCAATCAATGGCCCTTTCCCTCTCACCTGGACAGCTGACAGTGTCACAGCCATTCCTGATGCTGTAGAACCTGCATGGCAGCCAGAGCATAAAGTATTCCAATGTTGCCATCCTGTACAAGCATGGCTGTCAATCTCCATTCCTGGAGGTTGCCAAGCTTCAGCTGGACAAAGTCACGGCTGCTATGATTTTGTGTTGTTCAAAGTCCTGCTCTGAGCAGGAAATACAGCTTCACCCCTTCAGAGGTTTCTTCCCATCAATGTTTCTAGGATACAGACCCTGCAAAGCAAACTAATGAAGAAATAGTAAATTACCTGCAGAGGAAAGCTTGATATCTGCAACTGCCTCAGTGGTACCAACTCCCTTCAGGGTAATGTCCTGAGGGACAAGCGGGGGGAACTCTTTCATTCTCTCTTCCCCACCCATGGGAACCTAAGATTAAAACACAGCGAAAAGATTTAACAGTCAAGAGATGCTTCAGCACTCCTACCTCAAACTGGCAAGCAAGGCACAAGGGAGAATAAAGACATCAGACATTTGTTAGCCAATTAAGAGCTGGTTTGAATAACCTAGAGGAGTTATTTCAGGTTTGCCAGAACAGAGTCAGGACTACAGCAGAGAAACCCTGCGGGAGGTGAGCAAAGATGGAGCGCCCACCACAGGATGCAACTGGTGGATCAGGCCAGCTGCCTTGATGTGAGTGACAGCACTTACTCTCCATGTGCACAGGAATGGAAATGCCAGGACAGGGACAGCTCACCCATCTCCCATCAATCTGCAAGAGCTACACAGAACACTGCCATACCAAGGAAAAAATCAGACCATCAGGAGATGAAGATATGTGCCGAAGATCCAGCAGACAAAGAATAAGAAAGGTAGATTTTTCAGCTGCTATCTGTTTCAAAACCCCAGCTGGCAGGTTTGCCATGGAAAATATCCTTGTTGTTGCCTGCACTTTAAGGCTGTTCAAGAAGAGCCAAGTATGAGAAAGCAGAGCACTGCAAATCTTACCAGTCTGAATGCTAGAAACAGGAACTCTGCTGAAAACGCATCATCTTGAGTGCTCTCTCTTAACACACCTCAGCCATGCAGTCTGTGCGAGACTGCTCCACACTGCACATCTCCACTCACCCACTACACAAGTCCCAAACTCCTGATACCTGTGGATGTTCCCTGTCAGTTGTGCCCCAGACAGGGGGCCTGCCTACCTGCAGCCAGGAGCTCCTCCCAGCACCTCCCCTTACCTTTAGGAACTCTTGGGCTGTGTGCTTCTCATAGACAGCATCAGCATTACTCAGCGTAGTAACATGGACTGGCAACAGGTTGGAAGCCAAGACAGAGAACCAGGCAGACTTTTCTCCCTGAAATAAATACCAAAAGGATGTTAATTATGCTACCAGAAAGGCAGCCCTGAATTGCTCTGTCCTGTCTCATTTCTTTCCTGCATGTTGAAAACCTGTTTGCCTGATGTCCCCTCCCTGTCCGAGGGGTCCTTGCCTCTGCCAGGGAGAGCAGCCAGGGCTTATATAAACTGGGGGGTTGAGCTTCCAGAAGAGAAGCACCCATAGCTTCACCATCCTGCCTCAAAGCACTCCCAGTGCCACAACTACTGCCAGCACAGCTACTCAGCTCAGGCAAATCATCCAACAGAGATCTTTGCTCTCATTTAATTCACAAGAACAAACTCAGTGTGGTTATTCAGCACAAGAGGTGATGGACATCTGGTCTGGTGCTTCTTCTCCTATCACTCTACATTTCTAACACCCAGCTCTCATCAAACAGTACTTGGTTCCAGAACTTCAAGCTATCCAGAACCTCAAGTTATGCAAAGTCTGTGAAGCAATTGCAGCAGGCACTTCCATCACATTTGCAGGCAGAGCAAACAAGGTCAGAGCGGGGAAGAGACCTCTCCAAATGCTGCAAGCAGCCTGAAGTAAGTGCAGCAATTCCTTCAAGTTCAAAGGTGTAATTCGAGGCAGGAGCTTTTGTCATGATCTGAGCACAACTGTGCTCCAAGATCTCAGGAGGACGTAGATACACAAAACTGATACATCGATACTGGTACATTTTTTACTTTACAGAATCCTGCGCCCACCACCTTTCTCATTTTCTTCCAGCAGGTCATGAGTGTTCTTAGCAAAGCACCAACTCAACACTTCTGTGGTGATCTTGGAAAGCAAACTGAAACAAAGGACTAGCCATATACACCCCCAAAACAGGGCAAGCTACTGAGAAAAGCATCTAGGATTTATGATAATGTCTATCTGGAAAAAACTGCTCCTTCCACAGGAAACATCATGGGAGGTCAACTCCACACAGTTCAATAAAGGTGTACGGCATGGCATTTTTAACAAATGGAAGAAATTATTGGCAGGAGGGACACACAGCACCTTTGAAAAATATTTTTTACAGAAACTAAAATACATGTGCAATTAATTGCTTACTCTGGCAAATTCTTCAGAGGTCTAAGTCAGGAAAGAAAAATGTCTATGCCTTTCTCTCTTGGCAGACAGCTTTCACAAAACACAGAAATGAGGAAACCCACCTATTTTCCCAGTTAATTCTGACATTCTCCTCCCTGCCTGGTGCCTCTTTGTATGTCATGGGAAGCACGTTAACCTGAAGACATTTGTCAGCATTCAAAAGCAGTTCCCATAATAAGCTGTTGGTAACAAGTAACAAACCTTTCAACCACCCATCCCAAGGCATTCTGACTTCATGCAGTGATTCAGTAACTGATTCATCATCTCCAAAGCAGCAACAAAAGGGTCTGGGAAAGCTACCCAGAAAGCCTTTTATGGCTGGTACTATAGTAAGAGATGAAGCAGCTGCTCCCAAAATCCTTTCTTCCCTTACCTCTAAGTAGTCTATACGTCCCAAGGCTGCTAAAAACAAGACCATTCCTGGCTTAAGAATGAAGGTCCGTGGAACAATGGCGTGTGATGGCAAAACCAGCTTTACTTCCTTCTCTGTCAGGAGATTCAAAACCTGCAAAATAAATTGTCATAACTCATTCCAGATGTTTCAGTGGGAACAATGTAATTAGTATTAGCATTATGTTGATAGAGGAAGAAGACCAAGTAAAGCAGTGTTAAGAACATCTGACACAACAGTTCAATTCTGGTCCACACAGTAAGCGAGAAACAGGAAAAATCTCCCCTGCCAAAATCTGCCACATAGACAGTCTGCTTGTCTTCCACTCGGATTGAACACTGAGCTTAGGAACAAAATTTGATCTGAAATTTAGCATGTAGCTCTCCAAAGAAGAGCACAAAGAAAATCAGAAACAGCAGCCGGTATTTCTGGATGCAGGAAGTATTTTCCACATGTATTCAACTCCAGAAGAAAGGAGGAAAATATACAACCTCAAGTCACCAAACCAGGTATCTAAGCTGATGCCAGTCTCTACACTGGCTATTAGAGACCCAAGTGCTACAGTAAAGCAGGTTATGGTCTGACAAACACGTCACTAGGAAACCAGGAGTTTTCTTGTGTTCATGAAAGCAGCACCCGTATGTGAGCTGTGAGGTCTCAGCAGAGTTCTTGCACTTCATTCTCTTCAGAACCTTCCTGTCTCCCCCTCCTTTTTAATCTTCCCCAAAAGGTGACCTGCACCTCTGCATGGGTATCAAAATGATCAAAAATCAAAACGTGCCTGTTTTGGACATGTGCACTTTGTCAGCACTTGCTTCAGTGGGGCATTGCTCTACTGAACATTGACAAAGGCCTGATGTATTGGAGCCAGTAGCAGCAACACTGCAGATCCTGCTAGCTTCAGGAGAATGCTTTCTCTAAGATTTGGTTCAGCCGTACCGCTCTGGTTATCCTCCTAAGCTCCACCTTCTTCAGTAGGCTGCGAGAGCTAAAGAAGTGCCAGCTTCAGTGGGTGATGCTGGTGTGAACTTGCTTAGAGCACTCTTGCTTACTTCCCTTCATGCAGAGGTTGTGGAAGCTTGGTGATGCAGTCCCACAGCCTCTTTGCAAAGCATGCGCTACTCAGAAATCCAACAGCATTACCACATGAACCCCTCCTGAGTAAATATAAACCTTACCTAACACAGTTCCCAAACTGAAAGAATCCTAATGTCAGGACCACAGCAGAAGTACTCTCCCACAGGCATACCTAAGGCAGAACAGTCCTCCCAAACCCTGTCACCCCGAAACACAGCACCACAGAGTACCTACACAGTCTTCCTTTATAATTCCTGGAGTGTCAAAACACCACCGAGCATCCTTCACTTCGTTGTGTGTGAACTCCTCTCTTTCCTCTTCCTTAGGGAGATCTCTGGGATCTTCATCCACGCTGTAGGAGAGCATGTCAGGGTCAAAGTCAACCTCAGAGCTAGACTTCTGCTGTTGAAATGTTCTTCCAACTCTTCCTGGATTAAAATGAAAGGTTTCCTGGTAATCAACTTATCAATTTGCCTTTTCTTCAATCAAATATCTGCCACTTTCCTGGCTAAACAGAGAGGCATATCAGTAATATAATGGTGATAAAGACACTATGTGGCTAGAAATTTGTGTGTTCAGAAGCCAAAATAGTAAGAAATCCCCTCTGTAATTCTTGGTTAGCACTCCTCAGATCCCCAAATCTCAGCATGGACCATATCACAGACACTCCATTATTTCCAATTTATGGTAAAGCAGACTGCCTTGTTTTTTCAGTGCCTCAGACTGCCAAACACAGAATTATCTGAAAACCAGAGCTATCTTGTAGCATCCTCCTCTTCTGAATACATACAAAAATGATGTACAACCCCTGTGGGCTGCAGCCCAAACGTGATTATTTAAAATTAAACTTATTTTCTTTATTTGGGAACAAGAGTATTTGCCCATACTGTGATATCCTTGCAAACTACTAAGCTACCAGAGTTTGCCAGCCTAGTTCAGACAGGAGATGCATTGCACAGAGGAACCCTCTGCTACTACAGCAGCTGACAAGTATCCAAAAGAAGTACTAATGATGCTGCTTATGGACGAGATAGAGGTCTTGCCCCCGTTAATCCGGGAGCAAACACTGGTCAAAATAACTCCAACTTTGTGTAATGCAGTATTTTCATTAGGGGCAAGAAGGTAACACCTTTACACAGGCAATACTCACCCACTAAGTAACCTTGCTTTTTAAGTTGATTAAGGTGCTTTTTTTCTTCACTGCTTAGCTGATCTTCTGTTTTTGTTGCCTCTTCTTTTAGCCTCTCCTGCCTTCGGAATATCCTGTCGCATGTAGGGTTAATAATTGGAAATTTCAAGAGGTTCAGTGTTGTTCCTGGGAAAAAAAAAAACAGAAGGCACGTTTGAGTCTATGACGACGTGATACATTTCAGCTCTGGGAACAAGATCAAATAAAACTGTTTCTCCAACTTTTGGGTGAAACCCAGTAACACAGAGTCAGAGGTGGAACTACAGCTGCTCCCATAAAGTACTAGCTCCCAAGTCAGGGAACCAAAAACAAGCCATCCACCTGCTTAAGACCTGTTCTCACCTACAGTCTGAATAAAGGGTCTCAAAGCCGAGCAGTGCCAAGGCTGACTTAATACAGCCCAGGCAAGTCTCTCCTCCAGACAGCTTGGTTTGGCCTACAGGTGCTCACCACTCCAGCTCTGGGTCTCTCCAGACTGGAGGGCATATCTAATCGCTAGGGCAAGGCACGCGGATCAGGTGCCATCCTCACTGGCAGGGGTGCCCACTCTGGGAGTGTTATAGTTTGTGCAGCACCTTCAGCACATGCATCCCGCTCCTGATGCCCTACGGAATCACAGAATCAATTAGGCTGGAAAAGACCTCTGAGATCATCAAGTCCAACCCATGACTGAACATCGCCATGTCAACTAGACCGTGGCACTGAGTGCCACATCCACATCCTTGAACACATTCAAGCCCAGCAACTCCACCATTTCCCTAGGCAGGCCATTCCAGTATCTAGTCACTCTTTCAGTGAAAAAATTCCTTCTAACGTCCAACCTAAACCTGCCCTGATGCATCTTAAGGCGATTTCCTCTTCTCCTGTCACTGGCTGCCTGGGAGAAGAGACCGACCCCCACCTCGCAACAGCTCCTTTCAGGTAGTTGCGGAGAGTGATAAGGTCTCCCCTGAGCCTCCTTTTCTCTGGGTTAAACACTTCAGCCACTTCTTCAGGTAACAATTTGAAGCACGGTACACCTCTGGAGCTTGCTGCCACAACAGAGGTACTCAGGGTGGCAGGTACCCCTTTGGTGACAGGTTCTCCTGCTGCAGGGATGGCCGAGAGCAGCCCAAAGGCCCACAGCTCACTGTTTTCTGCACACCCCACATCCCCCATTATCCATACTACAACGGGCCAAGCGGCGCCCTGACCTGGCCACGGGGACACGGTGGCCCTGTCGACGATGTCGGGGGCGCGGGACTTGCAGTAGTCGGAGCGCAGCAGGGTGTTGAAGAGCGTGGACTTGCCGGAGTTGGTGGCGCCCAGCAGGTAGACATCGCCGGCGCACTTCCAGGAGCGCTGCAGCCGGCTGACCAGCCCCTCCATGCCGAAGCCCGTCTTGGCGCTCACCAGGCGGATGTCCACCAGAGCGGCTCCCCGCAGCCCGGCCCGGGCGCAGGCCGCCGCCACCCGCTGCCGCAGCCGCCCCAGGTGCCCGCGGCAGTCCGCGGGCAGCAGGTCCACCTTGTTGCCCACCACCAGCACGCCCGCGGCGAGCACGTCGGGACCCAGCAGCGCCGGCAGCTG
>VYZQ01040001.1:13533-44020 GCA_013400655.1 Mystacornis crossleyi
CCGCTGCCGCTCGCCCGCGCTCCGCCGCGCTCCCTCTCGCCCCTCGCTCGGCCGCCGCCGCCCGCGGCTCCTCCCGCCGCCACCATGTACGACGCGGACGAAGGTGAGGGGTTTTCCCTTTCTTTGTCCTCGCCTTTTCGTCCCGTCCGTCCCGGCAAGGGGGCCAGGGGTGGCCCTGGGTGCGCGCTGGGCCCGCAGGAGCCGGGAATGGGGGGGGATGCGCCGGGCGCGGTGAGATCTCCCGCGGGAGCCGGGGTGCCGGAGGGCCCCTGAGCAGGCGAGGAGGGACACCGCGGTGGTCGGAGCCGGGCTCACGTGTTGTGCTTCCCCGCAGATATGCAATATGATGAAGATGATGATGAAATCACCCCCGACCTGTGGCAAGAAGCCTGCTGGATTGTTATTAGGTGACCTGCTTAAAACTCGCTGTCCTTAAACCTTCAACACTTGTGCTCTCGGTCGTGCAGGTGACATCCAGGTTGCTCCAGGGAACACGTCTGGGAGCTGCAGGCATGGTTATGCTAAACTGTGTGTTGCAGCTCGTTCAGAGCAGCAGGGCTTTTGGCAGAAACAAAGGGTTTTTTCAGGGATTAAGAAGCTCTGGTGACTCCCAGCATACACTTTTTCAGTGAAGAAAGAAATGGTTTTGGTTCCATATCAAGCCCACTAATCTCACAGCTGATGCTGGCATTAGGAAGTCAGTACTTTTCGCCATTTTGGTGGTGTTGTTTTTTTCTAACAAAACATAAGTGTCCAGGACCCGCAGCTTTTTGTGAGTGTTAAGGAGTGGGATTCTGTGTGGAACTGAGTAAAAAATGTTTCTTTTGCTAGTTACATCATTCATAAGACGTAAGTGAGTGGTGTCTTAGAGTAGCAGGTGCAAGCCTAAGGGAAGATCTGTGGGCATAGGCCCATCGACAGTCCGGTTGGAAAGCAGAGATGAGAAACTGGAGGCAGAAGGAGATCCCTTTTTTTGCAGCCTGGGAGGGAGTGCTATCTTTGCTTTCAGACATGTGGGAGGTATCTGAGTCCTTCAGCTGAAGCATGTCACTCCATATGGCAAAACACTTTGTTTACTGTGGGGGTGACCAAGCCCTGGGTTTCCCAGAGAGATTATGGAATCTCCATCTCCATCCTTGGTGTTACTCAGAAGCTGTTTGGACCTGGTCATGGGCAGTCAGCTCTAGATCACCTTGCTTGAGTACGGTGATCGGACAGGATGACATCCAGAGGTCCCTTCCAACCTGAACTGTGGTGGGATACAGGTTGATCTTTCCATCATCCTGCAGACTGTGCAGCAACAGCATGATAGCCAAGGGTGTGCTGCCCTTCCTGGAGAAGCTTGAACTTGTTGGCAAGGAGTTGGTTCTTCCCGGTTTTCTCTGAGATGTTGGCAGTGGTGGGACAGAAGCTGAGGTAATGTGGGTTCCCTGGCTCCCTTCAGTGATGGGAGGTAGAGGAGCTTTATGGCATGAGTGAATGCAGTAGACGTGGTTAGTTTATTCCCCCTAAAGTTAGGGTGTGGAGCTTTGAATCTGGGCTCTGATTTGTACCGTTAGGCTGTGCTGGTTTGAAGTTAGGTGATCCAAAAGCAAAGAGAAGTCTGGAGGAGGTGAAGCTGGGAATCCCTGTGTGGCTGGAACAGAAGGGACGCAAGATAAAAGTTCTGAGAACTACTACTTGGACTTGGGGGCATGCTCCCAGTTTACTGCAGTTTGGAAAATTAGTTCAAGTAATTTACAGGCTTTATTGAAAACTTGAGCTGAAGCTGCTTTCAGTGAGGTTTGTCATCATGTTTCTCTTCTAATTTAAGGGAAGTTTAAGGCACTGACTGCATGCAGTGGTGGCTTAGCCAAGAGGTGGCAGCAAGTCTGTCACTCCGAAGTGTCTGTGTGTTCAGGCAGTGAGGGAATTGTTAAAGATTTGTCAGGAGCATCTGTGTTTGAAACTCATGCCTTGGGATAAGTGAATGTGTTTGATTCTGTACTGTATTCCATGGCTTTTGGAGGTTTTATAATAAATATATCTTAAATTTGTTGATATGTGAAGTACATGAATTAAATTAAGATTTCTTATTAACCTGCTCTTTCTTTTTTTTTTAGCTCCTATTTCGATGAAAAGGGTTTAGTCAGGCAGCAGTTGGATTCCTTTGATGAGTTTATTCAGATGTCTGTGCAAAGAATTGTTGAAGATGCTCCACCAATTGATTTACAAGCTGAAGCCCAGCATGCCTCAGGAGAAGTGGAAGAGCCAGTAAGTGGAGAACCCTGGCAGAGATGATGTGTTTTTACAATGTGAAATCATTTTACATCAGTTTTATTCAATCTCTTTCCTGCTGTTTGAGTTGAGAAGTGACCAAGACAAGTGGCTGCTGCAGCTCATATTGTCAGTTTCTGGGCAAAACTGCGTGGATGGAGATTTAGTAGGGCAGGCAGGTAACCCAGACCAAGTCGTGTTTTGGTGAGATTTTGATTTTTCAGTAGCTTTACCATGGCAAGAAAAGTTTATGGCTGAAAACTTCTCTGTTAGCTTTGACTTAAGTTAGGCTCAAGTTAGGTGCAGGTTTTCAAAGGGTGCTATTGTTCATCTTCTTCCGTTGGCACCATGTTCCAAAGAGGACAAATTGTCTTGGATCTGCACCCTATGGTGTCTCTTCCACAATGAGTGTGCACCTTCTGCTGTGGCTGTGGTGCTTTCACCTGCGTCCCTTGTGTATTCTGATCCCTGTTCCATAAGTGCAAATGACAATGAGCATTGCCTTGCTGTCAGTCACTACCTAGATGCTTCCCTCTAGAGATTTAAAGGATTTTAGGACACCCAAGAATTGAATTTATTACGTTTTTCCTGTTCCTTTGCATTCTCTTGCAAGCAAGCAACTGTCCTGCAGAGAATAACTGAGATGTCTTTTGGTTTCTCTGTTAGACAAACTGTCCATAAGCATCTATCTCACTAATTTTTCTTAATGTTTCCTCTGTTATTCTGTGTATATTATGGCAGAATTCTCTAGCTGTGCAGTTCTGCAGTTACTGTTTGCACTGTGCCTGGTCATGGTTCAGGCCACAAGCATGGTTTGTACTGGGCTTCTTTTTGCCCAAAAGCTAGTATTTTACTTTCTCAAATCACTGAGGTTGGTGTCGTGTTCCCATTTATTAAATGTGAGTTTTTAGGAATAGGTTTAGAGATGAGAAAAAGAAAACTTGCTTTTTCCTTCAGAGTCACTTGCAGGCAATCTCACCACATTTGAAGATACTGGACTAATTTAAGGAAACTGTGTGTATTGGGAAAAACTTGATTTTTTGTTTCTGTCTCCCTCTACTTCTCAGTCTCAAATTTTGAAGGCAGTTTAGAGCACATGAGAGGGTCTAGCAGTCATGCTCAGAGATAAGAATGATGATAAATGTGCTCTCTAAGATTGCTTTCATGAGAACTTGGGAAACGGTACTGTATGTGGCTGCTGCTGCAAACCCAGGAAAAGGTGTTTCTTCACATAAGGATTGAGAAAGAGGAGTTTTTTGACCTGCAAAATGTTTGCCAACAAGGGTCTGCCACCTCCTGTTGTAGGAAGCTTTTGTGTGTTTTAAAAATCTGACTGTTTACCAAAAACTTAAGTCTTGCTTTGGTTACTTGTCCTATAGAATCATCCTAAGAGCCAGTGTTACCCAGCTTGCTGTGTTTTCATTTATTGGTGGTGGTTGTTCTTCTGCAGTAACAGTTGTGGTTGCTAATAAGAGAGGTGTGTCTTCCATGACAAGTAAATGTAATCTTGTTTTCCAGCCCCGGTATCTGTTGAAGTTTGAACAAATCTATCTCTCCAAACCTACACACTGGGAAAGAGACGGAGCACCCTCACCCATGATGCCAAATGAAGCCAGACTGAGAAACCTTACGTAAGAGCCAGCTCTGTGGTGGATAAACACACGGAAGAACTGCCTCTGCTTTATTAATTCATAGTCTTGTTTCTCAATATAGTAATGCCTTGAAAATGTAATAATTAGTGCTTTATTTAAAATTCCATGTCTGATTGTTAAATGCAAACGGTGATTGATGATTTGGTAATAATGCTTGATACTCCACCGAGTGCTTGAATAATTGCCTTCATTACTCAGGGTTGTGCAGAAAGATAGTAACTAACAGATAATACAGTGGTGTTTTTATTTTGTAGGTATTCTGCCCCCTTGTATGTGGATATAACTAAAACAGTTATTAAAGAAGGGGAGGACCAATTGCAGACCCAGCATCAGAAAACCTTTATAGGAAAAATTCCTATCATGTTGCGTTCCACGTACTGTTTGCTGAATGGCTTAACTGACCGTGATCTTTGTGAGCTGAATGAGTGCCCACTTGATCCCGGTGGCTACTTCATCATTAATGGATCAGAAAAGGTAAGGGGCTATACCTTGCACAGCCATCCTTACAGGCACTGGAAGTCCTGTTATTTGTTTCCGTATGCTTTGTGCCAGGAACATAAACACTCTTATTCCAGTGTATCAGAGATACTGTGGGAGCTCCTGATCCGTCAGAAAGATGGGCTTTTAGTCATCTGTTAGGGCTTTCTCAAGCCACCTTTTTCTTCCAGGCACATTTCCCATCTTCAGTTCTTTCCTCCTTCAGTTTTGTGAACTATTTGCCACTAAGTACTCTAGATATTTTTATTTCCTTTTCCAGCACTGCAGAGCAGCATGCCCTCTGAAATTAGTCACTTCTTCACTCAGAGTGTCCTCCAGCTTGTTCACAGCCATATAGATGCATTTTGTTTTTAAGAATAGTTTCTTCCCGCCATTGCTGTGGAAGCAGCTTCAGCAAATCATATCCACACCCTGTTACTGCCTCACCGGTGAAACTGCCAATATTTTCAAACACAGCAAAATAATTAGAATTTTATATTCTTCTTGGGGAAAAAAAAAATCTGGCTTTGATTGTTGAGCTGGCATTTACATTTAAATGCCTGTGTAGTGCATTGGCCTTGGAAAAACAGATAGTGAAATGCTTTCTTTATCAGTGTTGTGCCTAAAGCTAACAGAAGTGTCTCGGCCCAACCAGCAGGTACGGAAAGTAATCACAGACAACAGCGTTCCCTGAGTCTCTTGTTTTGGCTATTCCATCTTAACTAGCTGTATATTTTGTTTAAATCTGTAGTTTTAAAATACAGAGTATTATCCAGCTGAGTTTGGCAAGTTGCCTTCATGCTGTACAGTGCTCTAAAAGTTAAGGCACCTGAAGGAATAATAGAAACACTGTGCGTGTTGCTTTCAGCATTCTCTTTTGTCAGTTTTTTACTGGTGCTCTTGTTTCTAACACAGGTTCTGATTGCTCAGGAGAAGATGGCTACAAACACAGTGTATGTGTTTGCAAAGAAAGATTCAAAATACGCCTACACAGGAGAGTGTAGATCTTGTCTGGAAAACTCCTCTCGACCAACAAGTACTATATGGGTCAGCATGCTGGCCAGAGGTGGACAGGTATGCCTAGGCAGTAATAAGCCCAGAGATCGTTTCAGGAGTTTTGTTACTGCCCTGTCTCTTCATGTCATTTGCTTCTGGGGTTTTGAGAAGAAATTTCTTCTGATGCTAAGGTGTAAAGACGATAAAAGTAAATGAAAATTTGTCTTGCATTATACCTGTCTCTATAATAAATAGTTTTGAGGTTTGAAATGAGGACTCAGTTTGTGGCAGGTTTTAGGGAAGGCTAAAAATAATTTTTAAATTACTGTATGTGAGTTCTTAAAAAAATCAGACAAGCTGTGTCCTGTTTTTTCACAAAGAACAAACAGAGGAGCAGGCACCCTCTCTTTGCTGATGGCCAAGCTAGTGCTGGGATGTATTTTGCAGGCCACATATCAATTCATATTTAACATCTAATTGTGCCATCTGTGAGGGGAAATAAGTGCTACTTGTCACTCAATAAAGGAAAAGGTGTCAGTACTCCTTTAGTATTGCACTGATGTTTTGAAATTTTCCAAGAGCAACTTAAATAGAAGCTTTACAGTATTCTCACTCCTGATGTCTGGGGCACTCCTGAGTTCCTCTGCATCCCACAGCGTTTCCCTCTGGAGAATGGGAGCAGCTACTTGAATAATCACTTGCACAGTGGGTTAGAAAAGCTGAGTTTAAGCCTGACAGAAGGAATACTGAAGGTAGATAGGATAACTCCTGGTAAATACACAAAGGGTGAGAAATTATGCATGTGGGTGAACAAGTAATACTTACATTCCTTTGTGTTAGCAAAAACCTTACAAGTTTTTGCAGACTTCTAAAGCTCAAAATTTTCTTAAAATAAAAAATCATTGCTAGAGTAAGGTTTCAGAGTAGCTGCTTAGTTGGCCAGCTGGGAAGTCGTGTTTTCCTGTGGTGCTTGAATAAATACACTTCTGTTGTATCATCCAAACCCAGAGAGAGACTTCTATTGAAAGGCAGGATGATTTTATGGACTTTTATTTAAAGGCAGGATGATTTAAGCCTAATTTGTACTTTCTCCCATCTCTGCAGGGTGCCAAGAAGAGTGCCATTGGTCAGCGCATTGTAGCAACTCTGCCATATATCAAACAAGAGGTCCCCATCATCATCGTCTTCCGTGCACTCGGCTTTGTGTCCGACAGGGACATTCTAGAGCACATCATATATGATTTTGAAGACCCAGAAATGATGGAAATGGTAATACACGTTAAATTATTTCCTGTCTTCGTGTTTGGTGGTGTGTAGGTGCAGCTAGTCATCAGTTGGTGGTGTTGATTTTCCAGTTGTAATTTATTTATTATTTTTGTGGGTTCTTTATTAGAAATGTCAAAAGTTCTCTACCTGAACCTATTCTAATAAGTACATTGAACAGAGTTCAGTGGAAATTTCTAAGAGTTAATATGTATTTGGAGAGATAAGGTCTTCTCCTGCTGTTGTTGACTTTAATTGTAAACTCTTGATTGTATCTGAAACAGCATCAGGCCTAGAATGTACTTGAATGAGAGCTATTTTCTGAAGTTTAAACCATTTTTTGTGTTCTTCCTGCATGCCTCATTACTGTTTTCTAGTGCCAGAAAGATCTGGATCCGTAATTAGCAGATCCTGAAAGGAATCATCAGCAAACTACTATGTAGTTTCCTTCAGCCCCAACAGGCACTGATTGCTACAGGATTTTGCTGTATTTTTGTGCCTTAGGTCAAACCTTCTCTGGATGAAGCATTTGTCATTCAGGAGCAAAATGTTGCCCTAAACTTCATTGGCTCAAGAGGTGCCAAGCCGGGTGTCACCAAAGAAAAGAGAATCAAGTATGCCAAAGAAGTCTTGCAGAAAGAAATGCTCCCGCACGTTGGTGTCAGTGACTTCTGTGAAACCAAAAAGGCCTATTTTCTAGGGTATGTCAGAGCTCTGTCTCACAGCTGCAAATGGACCCTATATACATACTTTACTCTCATATATGTCTGTTAGTGGAAGAACACACTGAGTGAAAGTTGGTTTTAACCTCAAGTCTCCTGGATATTGTGATAAACCTTGGGGCACTGGGTATATTTTTGAGGGTGAGAAAATTCAAATTTTGATAAAATGCTAAAAAAAAAGGAAACAAAATGAGCCCCCAACACATTTTGGGTCTTAAGTTAGATGTGATGATAGTGCTGAATGACTTTTTGATGTCCAGTTGCATGGACAACATCTGGAAATTGATAACTAAGATGTAGATAACTGATAAGCTGATTGTAATGTAAACCACTCTTTAAAACTAGTAGCACATTGTCTTGATCACTGCTTATTGGTAAGCAGATGATGAACTGTAGCGTCTGGAGACTTGTGATTTTTATAGCTGATGGCATGTGCCTAAACAGAACCTCTATTACAGTACAGGACAGATATTTAAGGCATGACCATCATGATGTAAATATTTTCTTGTCTCTGTCCTTAGCCTGAGCTTTCAGTGGGTCATCCACCTCTAAGGATATGCTGAAGAGGTTTATTTTAGGACAGTGGTATCCTAAGGATCTAGAATGGACAGCCTGTAGCAAAGAGTTCACTGATTTATATGTGAAAACACGTAATCTTTGTTGTGAATGTCTGCTGTCAGTTTAAAACATAAACTATCTTATTTGCTTAGGTATATGGTTCATAGATTGTTGCTGGCAGCACTGGGAAGAAGAGAGCTGGATGACAGAGATCATTATGGCAACAAGAGACTGGATCTTGCTGGGCCACTCTTGGCTTTCCTGTTCAGAGGGTAACTATCACATACACATTTTCTTTGGACATAATTAAGGGCAGAGGCATTGCCAGCTCTGTGCTTTTTAATCAGACTAATTCTGTTGTGTCAGAGAGCCAGTCTTGGGCAACACAGCCTCTATCTGATTATGACTTTTTCATGAAGTGTTTAAGTTTCCTCTAACAGTGGGTGGCTAGCATTGACTTGTTTTGAAGCATATTTTGTGCATGTTTCCAAACAGGTTCATTGGCTTTATTCCCCTCCCCAGTACAAATTCAGGAGGCCAGTGACATTTTTTTTCAAATAGCCCCTAGCAGGCTGAACTGCACAGCACTGTTTAATCATATTTCTCGGTGTCTTTCTTCTACAGAATGTTCAAGAATTTGCTGAAGGAAGTGAGAATATATGCACAAAAGTTCATTGACAGAGGGAAAGATTTCAACTTGGAGTTGGCAATTAAAACAAGAATTATTTCAGATGGTTTGAAATATTCATTGGCAACTGGAAACTGGGGTGACCAGAAGAAAGCTCATCAGGCCAGAGCAGGAGTATCTCAGGTACAGTCAGGACTTTGTCAGGTTTACAGTTCTTATGGTAAAACTGTTATCATGGAAGAGTTGAACATTGCTTAGCAGCCATGCATGTTGTATGTTAAATAAAAATATCTTAAAAGGAGATTTCCTGGGGTGACACAGATGAAGATCCAACTAGTTGGGTCAGGTGTGTGGTTGAGGGTTTTTTTGTCATGGTTTGTTTGTTTTGGCTATTGCATTCCCTGTTAAACAGTTGGTGTAACTCTTGTAAAGATTTTTTTGTTAGATCATCCACTTTGATGAAAATTCCTAGTCCCAGGGAATCTTCCAGGAGAAAGAATCTTTCCTTTAGTTACTTCCAGTGCTTCACATGCAGTTAAAAAAACTTGAGTGACACCTTGTAATATACCAATTTATGTATTCCACAGCAAACGATGAGAAGCGCTGACGTTATTAGCCCAGCGTAGTGCTCAGTTGAGCCTCTTTCCCATAAGGATGGAAACAGGAAAGAGTTGTCAGTTTTTAAATGCCAACACATTTTGTTGTCTGTTTGCTTTTTAAATAAACTCACATTTCAGGCTGGAAAGATAGGTTTTCTTATATTTTTGAGAAGCTTTGAGAAAAGTGAAAAGAATATGAATGCTGATTTGCTCCTAATCACTAAGTGGTCCTAGATTTCCAGAGTTTGAAAAGATCACTGTTTCTTCACTGTACTGGCAAACTCTCCCGGTGACAGTGCAGCTTAGAAAGTATCACTTGTTCAATTACTTTGATCAGAGTAAGCTCCACAACAAAAACCAGCTCTCTGCTTGGATAGAAGTGCGTTCATCATGCTGGGCCTTGCTGTGGTATAAGCATGCTCTGGAAACTTCTGCCATTATAACATTAGTTAGGAGCTTGAGATTCTAGGGGTGCTGTGAGATCAGTGGAGGTGAACTAAAAAGTGTAGCTAAAAAACACCAGAGCTATTTTACTTCTTTTTAAGCACATCATTTCTAGAGGGCATTGATTCTTTGTGCTTGTGTGTCATGATGCCTGTGAGCAGCACACTTAGGAAGCTCTGACTGACCGAACTCCTTCCTGCGTGCAGGTGTTGAACCGCCTGACTTTTGCATCCACACTTTCCCACCTCAGACGCCTGAATTCTCCGATTGGGAGAGACGGAAAACTGGCCAAGCCCCGGCAGCTGCACAACACCCTGTGGGGAATGGTTTGCCCTGCTGAGACCCCTGAGGTAATGAAAGCAGGATTTGTGTACTAAGTGCCTTTCCCTCGTGGACATTTTGTAGCCATGGCTCTTGTGATGATCCCTTGCACCTTTTAAAATAGTGTTGACACAGATATTTAGCTTTATAGCTAACTCCGTGCTTGAGAGCGTGTTTTGTGTCCAGTTCCTTGAGGAGCTAAATTTAAGTTCTTGGACTTTCGTGGGGGAACCTCTTGATTTGAAAATGCAAGTTAACTGTGTTTCTACTAGGGTCATGCAGTAGGACTTGTGAAGAACTTAGCCCTGATGGCTTACATTTCTGTGGGGTCTCAGCCATCCCCAATTCTGGAATTCTTGGAAGAGTGGAGTATGGAAAACCTGGAGGAAATATCACCAGCAGCAATAGCTGAGTATGTGCTAATGAAACTCTTTGTTTTAAACAGACTTTTTATGCTTTTTGTCCTGCACAACACTTCAAGGGTTTGGGGTTATTTGGTGGGGTGGGATTTTTTTAAATTATTATTTGTTTGCGTTTCCCCTTTCTAGTGCTACCAAGATATTTGTTAATGGCTGCTGGGTAGGAATACACAAAGATCCAGAACAGCTCATGAATACCCTAAGGAAGCTTCGTCGTCAGATGGACATCATTGTGTCAGAGGTATAAATTTTTTACATCTAGGGTTTGGGTGTCCTTGTAGACAAGAGAGGATAATACCTTGATACTACTGTGCAAGCTCCAAGTAGCATTATTTGCAAGTCTCTTTCTGGATGTATTTCACATTGGGTTTGTTTTGCGTTTTATTTGGGGAGGTTTTTGTATTTGGTGCATTTGATTTTTTTTTTTTTAATTATTATTTGCTTGGTGTAGTGTATGGTTTGTTCTTTGGTTGTGGGGTTGGTTTTTTTAGGGTGGGTTGTTTGTTTTTAAAGAGGATCCAGTTGAAAGACAAAACAGTTGAAAATAATCTGAAACGCTTCTTTTCGTAGGAGCGTTACTGTTTGTTCTGTGCTTCTGGTAGTGCCTGGGAAATCTTTGCTTTAGGGAATTTGGTTATCATATTTTGCGTTCTGTGGTTCTGATTCCAAGCTGAGACTTTGAGCTCATGGGGTGCTGCTTCTCTTGCCCAGGTGTCGATGATTAGAGATATTCGTGAGCGAGAAATCCGCATCTACACTGACGCGGGCAGAATTTGTCGGCCCCTTTTAATTGTGGAGAAACAGAAGTTGCTGCTGAAGAAAAGGCACATTGACCAACTGAAGGAACGAGAGTATAACAACTACAGGTGAGATATGTTCCTGAAATTCAGCTGAAGGTGTCATTTTTCATCTTGGAAGCTGCGTGTTCCCTCAGGTTGGAGAGAGGAGTGTTTAAAGCTTAGTGCAGCATAAAGATGCTTTCTCTGCCTGCTAGTTTAATTAAGTTTTTTAATCACGCTGAGGCAGTGGTAGTAATAATAAGCCAGGGAAGTCCTTGTTCTTGTCACTGCTGAAGAGACCCATTTGAGGTGTTAATTGAGTTGCTGGTTGTTCAGTTGGCAGGATCTCGTGGCCAGTGGTGTAGTAGAGTACATTGACACCCTGGAAGAAGAGACGGTGATGCTGGCAATGACCCCAGATGACTTGCAAGAGAAAGGTGTGGCATATTGTTCAACATACACGCACTGTGAGATTCACCCATCCATGATCCTGGGAGTGTGTGCATCTATTATCCCTTTCCCTGATCACAACCAGGTCAGTGCACCTCTGCTGACATCCTGCTTTTAAAGCTGATAGAAAACCACAGGGAGGTGTGTGTGTGTAAAGAGCTTTATGTACATAATTATTGGTCTTCCTTTGTCTGTCTAGTCTCCCAGGAACACGTACCAGTCTGCTATGGGTAAACAGGCTATGGGAGTCTACATCACCAACTTCCATGTCCGTATGGACACGCTGGCACATGTGTTGTATTATCCCCAGAAGCCCTTGGTAACAACACGCTCCATGGAGTACTTGAGATTCAGAGAGTTACCAGCAGGTGTGTTGTCAGTTCATTTTCACTGAACAAAAATACCACCGTTTTGTTTAAAACACGTCACAAATGGTGTGTGTAGAGCGTCTGAACATTTAGCAAATGTATGCAATGTAAGAAATAACTATAAGTTAAGTGTTAGCTTGTAGCTGGACACCTAGACTGCAAAAAATACGTTGGTAGTGTTGCAGCTGAAACTACTTTATCCAAAAAAATCTGCTACAATCTAACTGAAAAATGCATTTTCTGTATTGGTGTTTGATAGATTTTTCACAAGGGGTCACTCTTGACTCTCTTTTCTAACCAGAGCTGCATTTGCTGATGCTACATGTTTTTGCGTGTGGGATGTAGAGATTATATCTGAGAAAGGGTAGAACAGCTTCACTGTAGAGAGTACAGCCTACTCAGAGTTAAAATAGTGTCTGTCTGGGCATGTGTGCACTCTTCCAAAGTATTTTCTCTGTGTATTGTAGGTATCAACTCGATCGTGGCCATTGCATCATACACAGGCTATAACCAGGAAGACTCTGTCATCATGAACCGTTCTGCTGTTGACAGAGGCTTTTTCAGGTAAGATCTGAATCTTTCCAACCTGAAAAGTTTTGGGTTTGTTTTTTTTTTCAATGGGGTTTGAGGGAGCAGCACAATGAAAACAGCGAATGTGTATCTTAGCAAAACACTGGAATGGTTCATGCTTTGTGTAACCTGACTGCTCACTTTGCCTTCCCAACTCTTCCATTTCGGTCTTTACTCTGTTTAGGGTCCTTTGTATCACATGTTAATGGAAAAATATTTGGACTCTTCCCTGGTGTATTTTTGTACTTGGACTCTTCCCTGGTGTATTTTCATATAACTCTGGCCAGTTACATGAACAATGTTGCAGCGTTTTAACATAGTCTTGTCTTTATTAGTGAGACAGTTGCTACCAGTTAGGATTGGAATGTTCCTCTCCTTAGAAGGAACCGCTGTTGGCACAGCTGGTGGCTGATGTGACTTTGTGCATTATGGTGTCTGAAAGCACTTTGGTGTGCTGGCAACTGAGGCAGCAAACAAAAACCCTTACAGCCCCAGAAAGACCCTTACATAAATTGGAAGTTTTTCACTGCAGCTCAGTTGTACTGAGTGTGGCACTGCAAGGTAGCAGTAGAAGCCTAAAAAAGTTTGAAAAATGGCAGGTATAAGGAGGAAAATAATACAGGAATGATATGCTGAAGATGTGAATAATCATTAGGAATAATAACTACTTCTGAGATGTCAAGCAGATCCAAAAGTCTTTGCAGTTCATTAAAAATTAGGATGTTATCTTAGGTACTTTGGCAGTATCTGCAAAGGGACCATCATAATGCCATCTAAAACGTTTTTGTTTGGTGGGGTGTTTTATTGTTTTTTTCCCCTCCTCAGTGAAGGTGAGATTAACAGAAAATCAGAGGAAAGGTTGTGTGGCATGTGCTTATTATTTGGATTTGGTTGTCCTTAGTAACAGTAGCCATATTATGTGAAAATGAGATACACAGATGAGGGAAAATGATGCCAGTTTCACTGGAGAAGACTTTATAACTTTGTTTCAGATCTGTGTTCTACCGCTCATACAAAGAGCAGGAGTCTAAGAAAGGGTATGACCAAGAGGAAGTTTTTGAAAAGCCCACACGTGAAACTTGCCAAGGTAAGATAAAGGAATGTACGAAGACTGAGTTTTTAAATTAAGATTTTGTGGGCGAGGTAGTTAGTGTTGAACTGATTCAGTCTTTATTTTTGGACGTGTTAATACAGACGTTTCTGTATTTTATAGCAATTAATATGTCAGTTGAGATCTTTGCATTAGATATTTTAGCAGTTGTCTGAAGTTGCAAGCAGACTTGTTGAATTACCACAGAACATCAGAGTCAGTATGTTGAAAAATCTGAGAGTCTACCTTTGTTTTTCCTTTTTTCCCCCCCAAGGTATGAGACACGCAATCTATGACAAACTTGATGATGATGGTTTGATAGCCCCTGGGGTACGTGTGTCTGGGGATGATGTCATCATTGGCAAAACAGTCACGCTGCCAGAAAATGAAGATGAGCTGGAGAGCACCAACAGACGCTTCACCAAGAGAGACTGCAGCACCTTCCTGCGCACCAGTGAGACTGGGATTGTAGATCAGGTCATGGTGACCCTGAACCAGGAAGGATACAAGTTCTGCAAGATTAGGGTCAGCACTGGCACTCATGCTTTCTGCTTTTAATAGTCTTTGGTCTGTATTTAAGCTACCAATTGCGTGTTTTCTTGTGGCTTACAGGTACGTTCTGTAAGAATCCCACAAATTGGAGATAAATTTGCTAGCAGACACGGTCAGAAAGGAACCTGTGGTATCCAGTACAGGCAAGAGGTAGTCATTTCTTTCTTCTTCCTTCTGGACATTTTACCTGTGATCTTCTTAGCATTGGAATTGTCTTAAATGAATCGTCTGCCAAATATTTACTCCTGTGCAATATGTTGACATAAATGTAGATAAAATATTTTTTGAAGAGACACAGCTGCTTCTTACATATTTTAATGCCTTTGAAATGCCTTAAAAGACTTAATTTGGATCCAGGCACATACTTTTCCTAAACATGATGTTCTGGGAAGAATTGACTGTGTGTTTCCCTGCTGTAGGATATGCCCTTCACATGTGAAGGCATCACACCTGATATCATTATCAACCCCCATGCCATCCCTTCCCGCATGACCATTGGTCACTTGATTGAGTGTCTACAGGGCAAGGTAAGAACAGTCTTCTATACTCTATGTCTGAGCAATATGAATTTAAATTTGGTGGGGGTTGTTGCTTGCTTTGGGCTTTTTTTTTTTTTTTTTGTAAAGATAAATACTATCTAGTTGGTCTTAATTCACTTAAAAATGATTGTTCTCCAGTTACTTGATAGCAAAAGGACGTTTCTTAGGGAAGATGTTCAGTCCTGAAAATTTTATCCAGCAGGTCAGGCCGTATATACAGTGTGCTCTGTCCTCTGTTGCTTTTTTCCCAGACATTTTCCCCTGACCTAGAAAAAGGAGTAGCAAAATTGTTTATAGTGTGTATTTTTTTTAAATATGCGGCAGATAAACAAAGTGAGATAGGGTACTACCATTGGCATGGAATCTCAAATTCCAGCATTAAGAGTTACAACTGTTTGAAACAGCTAAATATGGTCTAAACAGTCCTTCAGAAACCTGACAAAACTTTTCCAAATCTCTTCTGTGCAGGTGTCTGCGAACAAGGGAGAAATTGGTGATGCTACACCTTTTAATGATGCTGTCAACGTGCAGAAGATTTCCAATCTTTTATCAGATTATGGTTATCATCTAAGAGGAAATGAGGTATAATCAAAGTATCAATTCGCTGCAATTTTTTTAACATACATTTGATGGGTAGTAAGGCTTACGACGGCATTGACTTCTTCAGGTCCTCTACAATGGCTTCACTGGTCGAAAAATCACATCCCAGATCTTCATTGGTCCCACCTATTACCAGCGTTTGAAGCACATGGTGGATGACAAAATCCATTCTCGTGCAAGAGGGCCAATCCAGATCCTTAACAGACAGCCCATGGAAGGCAGATCTCGGTAAGGATCCGTGTTAGTTTCTATATGGTGTTTTGTTTTTCTGTCGAGTTTTTAGCCCTGAACAATTAGTCGCTTCAGCTTTGCAGCTAGAATTAATCAGCTCACCCCAAATAGCCACCCATTTCATGTGTTTGGCTTGGGATCGTGTACTGGGTGCAGGTGCCAAGGTTTTGGTAGCAGGAACTGCTGCTGGGGTGGCCTCTGAGAAGGGCCCAGGGCTTGCCCTGTGCTGGACACAGCCCCTTACAGCTGGCCCTGGCAGCCCCAGTGCTGGCCAGAGCTGAGCCCAGCAGTGGTGCTGGCGGCACCTCTGTGGGAATATATTTAAGAAAGGGTAAAAAATGGTGCACAGCAACTGTGAGAAGGGAGTGAGGAAATGCGACAGAAACTGCCCTGCAGCCTGTGGAAAGCCCGTGCTGGAGCAGGCTCCTGGCAGGAGGTATATGTGGGGGACCCCTGCTGCTGCAGTCTGTTCCTTAAGGATTGTACCCTGTGGGAAGGGCCCATGCTGAAACAGTTTGTGAAGGACTGTCCCATGGGAGGGACCACATGCTGGAGCAGGAAGAAACTGTGAGGAGAAGGGAGCAGCTGAGAGGAACTGTGATGCACTGACTGCAAGCCCCATTCCCCCTGACATCACAGGGAGGGGAGGAAGGAGTTGGGAATGAATGAGTGAAGTAAGCCTGGGAAGAAAGTTGGGGAGGTGAATTTTTTAGTTTTGTCTTTATTTCACATCATCCTACTCCATTTTTAATGGGTGATGAACTCATTTTCCCCATGCAGAGTCTGTTTTGTCTGTGATAGTAATTGATAAGCACTCTCCCTGGTTTTATCTCTACTCATGAGCTTTTCCATCTGACTTTCTCCCCATGTCCTGTCAACATGGTGAGGACCAGAGAGCTGCTCGGTGGGCATCTGGCAAACAGCCAAGATTTAACCCACCACAGATAAGCAGAGGATGACTTAATTGTACATTTTATTTTGCTGTGTGGTTGTGCTATGGCTGTCAGACACCTGCCGTAGAAATGTTCATCAGCAGTTACAAATTACTGTTTTCACAGTTTTATTCTGAGGTGTTAGAGGAAAATTAATGCACAGCTTTCCTCCTGCCTTGCAACACAGATACTTGTTCCACCAACAAGCACTGATTATTTTGCCAGTGACCTCAAAAGTTGAGGGGGTTTTTCTCTTCCTTTTAGTGATGGTGGCCTTCGCTTTGGGGAAATGGAACGAGATTGCCAGATTGCTCATGGAGCAGCCCAGTTCTTGAGAGAAAGGTTGTTTGAAGCTTCAGACCCATACCAAGTCCACGTGTGTAACCTCTGTGGAATCATGGCAATTGCAAACACGAGGACTCACACCTACGAATGCCGCGGATGCCGTAATAAAACTCAGGTACGTGTGGTTTTCATCAGCCATTGTTTCTTCTTGCGGGCAGGAGGAAATGCCACTTGAGTGAAGCAGGAGGATAGGGAAGTAAATATTTAAAGAAGCACCAGAACAATTGCTATTTTAGTTTCATAACTGTTTTAAGTGTTTATAGCGTTGCAGTCAATTTGGATGCTTCCTTATTAATTTTATAGCGTTGGCTTGTCACTTGGCAGGAAATGCTGTTCAAGTATTGTACGGTGCAGAGTTTTCAGAGACTTTAAACGCTCAAGAGCTTATTTTTAGAAGTAAAACTCAGAATCACAGGAATTTAGAGGCATCGCCCTTGTGACTGTCCCATGAAGATATTTATGCTTGCAGAGCTGGGTCCCCACGGGAGGTCTTTTGTGTTGCACTTTGGGTTTTTTTAAGCTCTACAGTGCATGCCTGGTTACAGGAGTATGTCAGGGGAGATTGGTGGCAGAGATAAGAATAGTTGCCTTGAACAGGCTTGGTTTTGTGCCAGGGACTGACTGCTGCAACTCTTTAACACAGCACTGGGGTTACAAAGTGATGTGTGCTAGAAACCTTACCTGCATTTATGCACCTCAGGCACACTCTGCTGTGCCCATGTTCTGCATTAAATGGCTCTTGTTTAGGATCAGATCCCTTGGCTGCACTTGACGTTAAAAATGTGTTCTGGAGAGCTGCTGTGTAGCCCTTACAGACAATCTCAACTTCCTTCTTGCTTTAGTACTGTCTGTGAGCAATTCTTGTTAAACGCTTTCATGCATAACTCCAATCTGCTTTGGCTCCAGAAAGCCAAAAACTCAACAAGTTATTTGTGTAGAGGATGGTGGAAGTTGATGTTCTATGAGTGTTTAATCACAAGACTTTTGGAATCTCTTTCCAGATATCTTTGGTTCGAATGCCCTATGCCTGCAAACTCCTCTTCCAAGAACTGATGTCTATGAGTATTGCACCTCGTATGATGAGTGTTTAGCCTTTAAAAGGGCTTTTTTTTTTTAATTATGAGATTGAAGTTCTCAGGTTTTGTTTCATTTTGTGTACGTTGCATTCAAAATTAGTTTTACTCATCTGCTGTGTGCTGTTCAAAATATGTTTATTTCCTGTAAATAGCATTAAAATTTGTAATCAAACTTGTGAATCTATTTGTGTATCTGTGAAAGAAGTGTGCAAGCAAATTGGGACTCACAGAAAAAGGGAGTTAAGAGGGAATGATTAGTCAGCGAGAAAAAGCCAGAGCTTGCAGCTTTCCGAAATACTAATTTAAAACTGTGCGAAAGTGAAAGTCCTCACATCACAGCTCTGCACCATCATCTGTGGAAAAACAAAAACATGTTACACTCTGTCCTGTTCCAAGGGGGAATATCACAACTTTGGCAATAGCTTTGGGATCTCTTGGCTGAGGGTGAGATCTGACCCCTCCTTCCTTCCTTCCTGCCTTGTTTCCTTCCCTCCCTGCTGCAGGAGGGTGATAATAGACACGTTTTTCTGTGCTGAGATCACCTGGACATGGCACACAGACTCTCACAGTGTGAGATGATGTCTGACAGTCTGTTCCATTAACCTTATCAATTTCCTTGAAGCTGGCAGTCTACATTTACTTATCACTCAGCTCCAGCTGTCTTAGAGCTTTCCTACAGCTGAAAAGAACCAGCTGTAACATGTGCTGGGTGTGTGTAGGAAATAAACTGAGGCAATACTGCAACCTTGCAGTAGTTACTGAGAGAGGGAGTGAACATTTTCTCTTCTGGGGTATAAGCATGCTGTTCGTGGCACAACTCAGTAAAACTCAATTTCACTCACATCCATAAATAAGATGTTTGAAAAGGGATTAGAGACTACCTAAAAAGCATTAGCAAAGTTCCTGTGCATGATATTTGGATTCATTGTAAGCTCTCATTTCATTGCCAGGTGCTGTTAATGCTCTTCTAAGGGAAGTATTTCAGCTCTTCACAGACGTAAGGATACAAAAAGTCAAGACTTATATAGTTTGGATCAAACCAGCTGGGATTAAATCTACGGATTATGTCCAAAAGAGGATTTGGGCACTACACTATTCTCTAGCTGGATGCTTTGTTCCCTGTGCCTCTGCCTCTGGCAGGGTTACAGTTACTGTTCTGGCTATCCAGATTTATTCCTAAACTTATCACGTGGCTGTGGTACATCCTCTGCAGCTGGGATGAGGGTGACTGGTTTGCTACCAGCTTTGCACACAGCCTAGCAAAGAAGACGTGCTGTGGCGAATTTCTCTCATGAGGTTTGACATCCCAGCATGCAGAGAACATGGCAGGAACTGCAATGTCTGTTGTCCCAATACTGCTCCCAGGAGAGAGAAGCAGGTTTGAAAGCATCCAGACAGCATTGAAAGGATGATAGAAATGTAGGGCTGGAAACCCAGTGAAAGTTGCTCTATAAAAAACCCAGAAGGTCTTTCTTGATTTTAATTTGGTATTTCCAGTACTTCACAGCATTTGGGGGGTTATTTAACAATTCCTTGAGAACTCTAGCAGCTAAGATTTGCTGGAATGTTTTGTCAAATGCAAAAAACCGCATGTCAAAGTGGTATTGCTAGTGCGGGGGGCGGGTGTTGTTGGTTTGGGGTTTTTTTTAGAAAGCTTTAAACAGAGGTGGCCCTTTTGTATCAAATAACAATAAACTGTTAGCTACTGAGTGTTCAGCCACACTTACCAACCTTTGGTCAGGGCTATTTCATGCAGAGTTTCCACAACGTGGATTTTTGCAGAAGCTGTTGCCTCTCCTTTTGCATTTGATGCGTGGCACTCATATTCCCCAGCATCCTCTTTGCTCAGAGGAGATATCTGAGGGAAGAAGCACACCCCGGTCCCCCAGTGAGCATCCTGTGCATAGGTAGAGGCGATCCTGTTTTCAGGTATCTTTCTAACTTCTTTGTGTCAAACCCTGTACTCCCCCGTGTCCCCACTCTGCTTTTGCGAGTGGTACGCACACTTCTGCTGCGTGCTAGACAGAGGAAGGGATGCATGCCACCGGCAGGACTGGAGCCAGCAGCCACCCTTCATCCCTAACTCACTCAGGTTGTTTTCCTCGAAATGCTCTGCCTGTTGCCATGTGTCTCCTGTACTGTTCTTTGTTCACGAGCAGTTTGCAAGCTGTGCTCTGCTGTCTGTGCAGCTCTGTGCATACACAGAGTACTTACCAGCACCCAGCCAGTCACTTCGTGTTTCTCAGGGCCCCCTCGGGTCTGGATAGCCAAGTTCTCCCGGTCCCCAGGCAGAAGCTCCATCCTCTGGACACCATACTGTCCTCGAATTATCTAAACAGAAGGGCAGGAATTGGTAAGAACCTTGGGGCTTACTTAGCTGGAACTGTATGCTAAACCACACCTGCACGCAGATCAACATTAGTTAATACATGAATGTGTTTTGTGCAGCAGCAGCATTCCCTAGTGTCAGCGTTTCACCTTATCCTGCCTGTAGTGCAGCCCCACTACCCCCCTGCCTCAGCAGCCACACACAGCCTGGCACAGTTTTCTGGTACGGATGGTGCCGGGCAGTGGGCTGTGCCAACATGCCCTGCGCTGATCTGGCCTCGCAGAACTCGCGTGTGTGTTCCCAAGGGCGTGTTCAGCCCTGCAGCCGTTCCCCAGTATCTGAGCCCAGAGCACAGCCCAGGTTAAGTGGTGCTCAGCCCTCGTTACCACCAAGTCAAGCAGTCTCAGCCATGAGGAAGAGGCATGAAAAGCACAGCAGCACGGACAGTGTAAACTCAGCATCTGCTCATAAACAAGCGGAACACACTGCCTGAGCCAACAAGCCCACATTGTATGCTCACCTGACAGTCTGCTCTTGAACCCCTACGAATAAAGCTTACAAATTTACAGCAAATTTTGGGCCAATCTAGGGTTTTTTCTCCATTGTATCCTTAGGTAGTAATGTTTCAGCTTAATTTTAAGATCCTTCACAAGGGTGCACAAACCTGTGGCAGGAGGTTGCAGGGGCCATGCAGTGGCTCTCAGCCCTACGGCCAGGATCCTCTCCACTCAACACTGGCCCCCAACCTAAGCCAGATGTTACCAGTGCTGCCAAAATCAACATGCTGCTGGCTACTGGAGCTAAATGACTGCCCCATGTGGTTCCTGTTCCCGACGTGGGCGATGTCTAGCCACCTCAGAGTCACTGCTGCCAGCAGGGTGAAGGTGAAGGCAGGTCAAGGGACATTCCCCACATGCTCCGAATACCAGGCGCTACCAAGAGAAACATGAGTCCTGTCCTGGCTCGGGATCAACAAGGGTTTTGTTTTCTAAATATGTCTAGAAACTAAGCAAAACCAGATGTTTGGGGATGGACAGAACTGCAGAGATGAGAGAACTCATCAAAGAGGTGTGCTTCTGCAGAGGGATCTGCTGTGGCCTTTGTGCTTACCAGGCAGTTTCAGCCACCTCAGGTTTGCTGTGCTGTAAGAGCTCCTAGCAGGGCCCTTACCTTGTTCCAGATGAGGACAGGAGTTGGGATGCCAATGACTTCACAGCTCAGGTAGATTTGTGCTCCTGTCACATTCCAGATGTCCTTAGGAGGAGTCACGATGGAGGGTCCTGCAAAAACGGAGAAAATCTTAGAAGTCCCAGGTGACTGACTGCAAGCCTGTCTCCATTCTAAGCCTTTTAAGTGGGGACTAGTCACGTCTGATTGGTTTTGAGGATGAGGTGAAGGTGATCCCTGCTAGGAGAAAAGTTCACTGGACTGATCCCACATCACAGCACTTCTCTCTCCAAAATGACACACACATCCAGCCTTGAGCTATCCAGACTGATGGGCGCTTGCCCCAGATGAAAAACTCAAGCACTGAGCAGTTCAGGTGATGAGTCCTCCTCCTTGCAAGGTTGAGGTTAGAAGATACTGTTTGTATTGATATCTCAGGGGCTGAGCAGAACTCTACCAACTGCTGGCTCCGCTTGCCATTCAGTCCCCAGGTCAGCTGGCATGAAGAAAAGGACCCCCAGGAGGCGGTGCATCCACTCGCTCCATCATGCTATGGAGAGCTTGGCCAGCTTGGCAGCATCCTTCCTCCCAGCATGATTTCAATCCCACGGCTGTAGGCTGGCAGAATTCAGTGTTACGCTGTTCCTGTTTTACCTGTGTGCAATGCTCAGCCAAAGAAGGCTGGCTGGATGTTGGCAGAGCTCTCCATGGGGGAGATCTGGGAAGGGAGTAGGAGAATGCAGAGCTCCGTTTTTCTCAAGGGAGCTCCAGTTCCTGGTTAAATAGAGAGTTGCTTCTAAAGCAGATCAGAGCAGGGTTGTTTTGCAGATCTGGCTGGAGATGTTTACCCCTCAGGCTGGGAAATGTTGGAGACGTAACCCATATCCCAGGAAGGGAAGAAAGGCCTTTTCTGTTCAATCCCTCTTTAGCGAGGCTGTTTTGCGAAATGCAGCTATTAACTCCTCACAATAGGAAGTGCAGACCAAAGGAGCACAGTGTGTTTATTTCCAGTTATTGATAGCTTTAAGAACACAACAAACTGCTTTTCCCTTCTCTTCTGAAGATGCAGGCAGCAACAGGAAACTAAGGCTCCCATTACACTCCATCAGGAGAAGGCATTTCCTATGCAGACAGGTACTCCAGAGCCAGCCTGACGGAAGCCCCTGGGTATACTGGCTCACAGACCACAGCTCATTCCCAGCCTCGTAAAGAGGGACAGATACAGGTCCTGATGCTCCTTATGGGGTCCTGAATCTGCACTGATTTCAGCCCTGCATGCGCACTCCACCCTGCAGCCCTGTTACATACAGTGGGCTGCAAGTTTCAAGTGCATCCCACTGCACCAACATCTTCCAGCAGAAAGCTGGTGTCTTTTTCCTCCTCAGGATCTGGGGGCTAATCCACCCTGGTATCACCAGCCCAGAGGGTATCAGACATCCTTCTATTTTAGCCCAAGAGATGCTGAGGTGGTTCCCTGCTCCCGAGCAGCTGGTGCAAACCTAGAAAAGTGTTTGCTCTCCTCTTTCGAGAGACTTCTCTGTCGAGGAATGACCGACTGTACACAGCCTGCTGACGGGAAGCTGCTAGGAGACATGGGGTGGCAGTACTCGGCATTCTCTGTTACAGAAGTATCCCAGTTCTGAGTTTAACAGGAGGCAGCTGTGGAGAAAGCAGAGAAGTTTTATGTGTAGCCCTGGGCGATGGTGAAACCACACCTAATAGTCAGAACGGGCTGGTTTCCTGGCGGACATCACAACCCAGGTGCTCCTCATCTGCACACAGCTGAGTCTCTCAGCTGAGAAAAGGATTTAAGCAGCGTTTCAACACCCTGCTGAAGGTTTTCCCCCTGAGTACCCCACAGTGGCTAGCCCAGGACATTGCTTCATGAGGGACAGGGCCACCTCAGGTCAGGAACTCTGCTCCCCTTACCCAGAGTGGCATTTCCTGCACAGCCCAGCTGTTCTTTTTCTGGTGTCCCTTAAACAATAGGGGTAATAGGACACTTGGAAGCTCTGATGGGACACGATGTCCCCAGGCAGCTCAGCTGGACCCAGGCTCTGTGTGGATCCCCAGCTGATACACACCCGGCAGAGCCTGCTGCTGCTGCTGCTTTCTGCTCCAGCCCTCCCCATGCAAGGTGCCCTCCCTAGAGCAGGGCTAGGGGCCTGTCCCCAGCTGGCAGAGCTGTGTCTGCCCCTGCGTGACACCATCCTCTCTATCACTGGGGTTCTTCCATAAGGCAGGAAAAACACAACTGCTTCTCAATGACCACCATCTCTCACCACAGAAGAGGAGAGATCCTGACTCTTACATTAAAAGCCAGGTGGATTTTAAGGCACTGTTACACTCTTCCAGGATGTGGCTCAATTCTCCTCTGGCTGGGAACTGGCAGCATTCCGCACAGCACTAAATCTACTGCCTGAGGTGTCTCAGTTTTGGTTGCCACCGAGTTTCCCGCTGTGCCAAGGGTTCAGACACCCACTTGCCCAGGTGTTTGTTCACCGTGCCAGGATGAACACCACGATTTTCCAGCAGCAACTGCTGTCAGGGGAAAACAGACAAGGCATTTCTACCTGCCTCCTGGGTGAGGAGAAACTGTTTATCTTCTTGGACAGGGGAACTGCCTGCACAGCTTCCCAGCAAAGCCCTGTCTGGCTTGGCACAGCAGTCACAGCACAGTGAGAGCTTGGCTGTTACAAGCTAGTCCTGAGCTCGGGATGTACATCCTGATCCAACCAGGCAGAACATGATGTTCTGCATTTGGCTGCAAAATGAGCTGGAAGCATCCACAGGCCTCTGCCTGTATCTGACACAGCTCTGAGGCCAGGAGGGAATGCACATCCTGAGAGACGCAACAAGTGTCACGGGAAAAGTCACTGTGCTCTCTCTGGACAATTGACTTAAATCCATACAGCCAAAACTCTAGAGCTGGGCTTCTTCCACCACTAAAAATAAATGAAAGGCCAAGAAGTCAGCAGATTTAAAGTCATATCATGACTGGCTACAGCAGTAGCTAAACTCTCACCACAGTGAGCTGACACCTAGGTGCATGACAGCCACCCTGCTTACTGCCTTTGCTGGTCCCACTCATGCTCCCTCCCACAGTCCCCCAAAGTGGACAGAGATGGGCAGATGACACGGCAACCTGACACAGCAGGAGAGGCAGGGGATGGCTGAGCCTCACAGGCACTTAAGAAGATGTGAGGACATTCCCTCCTCCAAGTGTCCCTCTTGCTTCAGGAGTTCTTGTGAAGGGAGCAAAGCCAGGACTGGAAACAAGCCCACCTTGCACAGAGCAGATGTCTTGATTCCTGCCAGCAAGGAGCCTCCCCACCATCATCCTACAGCCTGCACCTCGGAGGCCTGGCTGCTTTATTGGCAGCGCTGCCCATAGACGGAATGGTTTCTCCCTCATCTTCTTTTGGGCTGAGGACCTCAGGGCTGTACCTGCTGACAATGGTCACCACAGCCTGAAGGAGGCTGAGTGCTCCCCGCTGTCCCGCAGGGCCTGTGCCGGGGACACTGGGGATGTACAGATGCTCCCTGACTGTGCACGAGCTCCTTGACCAAGATGACAGCCCAGGCTGTTGATGGAGATCAGATGCTCTCCACAGGCACTTCAGGCATTTCCTCTGTGCTCAGCCCATTGTTTGTAAAACAAATAGCTCTCCCTGGCCCAGGAAGGGGCTTTTTACAGAGCCCCAGAGCTCATTCACCCTGGGAAAGAGCCTGAAAACGCAGGGACTACTTTTTCTGCAGCCTGCGGGGAGCTGACAGCCTGTGTTATGTCAAAAATAGCAGCTGGAAAGGAGTTCCCATTGTTGTATGTAGTTGCTTTTCTGCCACAGCAACGTGCACAGCAGAGCCTCTGATGTCCTCGATGAGGATATTATTTGGCATCTCTTCCTGACACCCCTACTACACCAGGCACCCCTTCTCTTCTCAGCCACAGCTTGCCAAGACCTGGCATCCCCCAGCCCACCCACTTGTCCCTCACTGATACTGGGATGGTCAGTCACAGCTCAGGGTTAGCTGGTCCTCACCAATCTTCCTTTGGTGTCCACACACACACTCAAGAAAGAAACACACAGCAAGCACAGCAGTAACTTTTTTGCTAAAATCAAGGGGCCTGCAGGTATGTCACTAAAGGCAAAAACCTTCAGTACATTAAGCACTGTGGGCTCTGTCCTGGTGTGTGGAAGCCCAGGCTCTGTCCTTGGGAGTGTGTGGAAGCCCGGACCATGAACACACGAAGCCGTGTACCACACGCTGAGGCTCACGTGGGTGTCAGCCTGGCTCCCAGCCAGCCCTTCTGCACACTGCACTGCCCTGCCACAGCCCCAGGTCACACACAGGCTGGGAACACTCCCCGAGAGGACAAACCCAAGCAAAAGCTAAACATTGTTCACTCTCACAAGCTATTGCAAGTCTGAAAATAAACCCACTCCAGTCTCCTAGGTTGCTGGTAAAGTACTTATGCTTCAAAAATTACTTTATATGGAAAAAGGGAAACCTTCCATAAGTAACATCGAGTCATTTTAGCTGGCATGGCCTCAGCTGCTCCCTCCCAGGTCAGTGCCCTGTGAGAGGCAGCAGCAGACGGGAAATGCAAGTAGCTCCCGGCCTTCCCCACTCCCAAAGCTGCCTGCTGCTTTCTGGCAGATTCACAAGCTTCCTCATTTACCTTTTTCTGAGGGCATTTCTCCTCCTGTGATCTCTCTTTGAAGAGACTAAGGAGTTACAGAAGGAAGCTCCAAGACATCCACAGGAAAGCGGATGCTGCATCTGTTGGGACACTCCCCCTCAGACTTCAGCAGGCCCTGGAAAGGCCACAAACACGAACACAGCTTTGCCCCAAGCCCTGGAGACTTGAGACTGAGTCAGCGTGAGGAAGGGCCCTGGGCCACCATCATTCTGCCATGGAGCAACTCCTGCTTTCCACACCACTGGGCTCTGCGTGGTGCACACCACTACCACTGGAAATTCCAGCCCTGCAGTTTTGCCATGGTTTGGGAACGCTGCCTTCAGAGACCTTGTGCATGACCTTCACTTCATAGAATCATAAAATGGTGTCAGTTGAAAGGGACCTTAAAGATCATGAGCTAAAGCCTGGAAAGAATGCGAAAAGCTTGCAGTGGGAGACACAGAAACAAGGCATGGCAGCATTTATGCATGGAAAAGCAAGCAGGGCTTTCAAAAATCCGACCTGATTAGACTTGTTACGTGGTAATCTCCTATTTAGTTCTAACCTCAGCCAACCTCAGCCCAACAAAGGATTAAACGCATTTTTTTAAACACAGCATGCCTTTCCAGCAACAGAAAAAACAAACATGGGGTGGAATTTGCTGATCAGTAATCATTCCTTCCTAGCGAATTTGGGTATGCTGTGATGATTGAGAATGAAGACACAGGTGAAATACAGGATCCTCCTGAGCAGTGAAGGTTTTGCATAGTCCCTGACATACAGTTGCTCTCTAGGGCTCTGACAAGTAATCTATTAAACAACTTCCATAGTAGATTTTAGCACAGTAACCATAAAAATTCAAGCTCCAGTGAACCAAAACCTTTTCAAATAATGAAATGCCTTTTAGGGAGGAATTTATGACCTATGCTACAACGGTGGAAGCCCCCAAAGTTACACATGAATTTTAAATCACCAGTATTTTTGAACACTGAGAGCAATGAACAGCAGTGTTCAGAAGTCGGCCATGAAACGCAATGCAGTCCAGGAAGGTTGGACATGTTTTAAAAAAGGAATTGTTAAATATTCAAGAGCAGACTGTCCCCAAGTGTAGAAAGACCAGGGGAAAAGACCAGCCTCATTAAACAGAGAACTTAGGCTGGAATTTAGGGAAAAAAAAGGAGAATCTATCATCTCTGGAAGAAGGGTCAGGTAACGTGGGAGGACTATAAGGATGTCGTGAGGTAGGGAGAAAGTAAGAAGGGCCAAAGCCCAAATAGAATTTGATTTGGTTGCTACAGTTAAAGACAACAAAAAAAGTTTCTACAAATACAGTGGCAGCAAAAGGAGAGTCAAGGAGTGTCTCCATCATTTGCTGAATGCAGAGGGTAGTGTAGTGACAGGGGATGAGAAGAAGGCAGAGGCACTTAATGCCTTCTTTGTCTTAAATGCCAAGACCAGTTGTCCTCAGGATACTCAGCTCCCAGAGCTGGAAGCTGGTGGTGGGGAGATGAGGGAAGCCCTCAGAAGCCATGAGGAAATGATTAGTGGCCTGCTGTGCCAGTTGGACACTCGCAAGTCTGTGGGTCCTGATGGGATCCTCCACAGAGTGCTCGGCCACAGACTCTCAGGATGCAGCACAAAAATGCTGGCAGCATCCACCTACAAACGCAACGTTTCCTTTGCAGTGGAAGACAGCAGGTAGCAGGCTACTCCCACCTGATGAAGAAACTCAAACCAGATTCCCAGAAGAATCAGGGAACTCAGTTCATTTCCAAACACAGATGACTTAGCAAAAACTTTTCTAAATCTTTCCTCAGCAAAGACAAAACCACTCATGAAATGTGTGTATTCCTCTAACTCCCTTAAAATCCAGAGAAAGGAAGAATAGGAGGAAAGAACTAAAGCAATCTGAGCCTCTTGTTAACAAATCTAGAAGAATTTCTTGCAAAATGTGCCTGGCTATGAGCTATTTTTTGCGGTGTCTAGAGTTGGGAGCCTTTGTACTTAAGGCAGCTGTATCAGAAGACGAGTTAATCTCAGTGATAACACCAGTCTGCCATTTCCCACAAGTTTTTTTTCCCAAACCCCTGTTTTTGCTCTACTCTGGTAGTGGATTAAAAAAATAAAACAAACCACCCTCAAAACGAAGATATTTCTGGCAAAGCCTCAACAGCTGAATTTGGATAGAACGAGCCAACAGATGTGATTCGTGTTTCTTGTTTTGAAGTTGACTTGTGGGAACTTGGCACTTCTTTGTTTGCAGCACAGATGAACCCTTTTGAACAGTGGAGCATCAGCAAAGCAAAACCACTGGTGGGGTAAATTGGCAGGAATTTGGGGGGGCTATGTATTTGCCCCTGGGGCTGCCAGTCTCCACAAGATCCTGGCAGTCACAATCCTATGTCCATCAGCCTGGTTTTTTCAAACCCTGTGGACAGCCAAAACACCTCACACCCACCTTCTCCTGAGCCCAGAGCTGGTGTGTGGCACCTTAGCAAAAAAAACCCCTTCCATGAGGGATGCTTTTTTGGGCTTCTGGGAAGCCAAAATGATACCTCTCTGGGGGGACAGCACAGCTCCATTGACTGGGATCTCCTTGCTGGTGAGATTTAGACAAGTTTAATGCTGCTTACAGTCAGCTGTAAAAGAATCTCTCCTGGTTCTGCTGTTCATCTGTAGCCGGTGGGAGGGATCCCGTGAGCCCTCATCGTCATAAGGAAAAGCCCCGCATGTTCCCAGTGCTGGGAAAACACTTTCATAGAGCCACGAAGTTTTAAACCACATTCAGATGAATAGAAACAAAGCAGACTGCTTGGCAAGCCAGAAAATTTACCCTTCACACAGAGAGGCCCTGGGTTTCTACCCCCAGGAGGTCTTTGTAGGTAGGTACAAAGCAGCACCAGTTCCCTGGAGAGTGAAATACTGTCCTCTGAAGTCTGCTGAGAGCTGCTTTGTGGTACACTGCATTTGGGCAAGAACAGGAGTTTGGCTCCCACCGAGAGAGAAGTGAGCATAACACAAAGACAAAGCCCTGGCTGACAACAGCAAAACAACCTGGAGACCTCAATCCTGTTGGAAGAAGCATTAGGGACTTCAAACCATATAATGAGACAACTTTGGCAGTACTTCCAGCAGTCACAGCACATCTCTCAAAGCAGGTATTTGCTGGTAGCTAATGATAAGAAAGACTATGGGGTATTTGTTCTTTCCTGCACTGGTTAGGCAACAAGTCGGTGCGTGGTATTTTTCAGCTCAGACATCATCATCCTGAAATCCTGATAGCTTTTTTTTTTAATGGGGTTTGGTGCTTTGAGGTTGTTTTTCTGCCTGGCTTGAGCTGAGCCATGCAACCCTAATTCTTTATGCCAGCTGGCTTTGCATGGCAGTGGGTACCACAGTCCTCCTGCCCCAGGTCCTAGCTGGCTGCAAGGAGCCTCAGTGTGTGCACTGCAAATTGAAGTTCAGCCTACATTCCTGAAGCCACCAGCTCCTTAAGAGGCTCTTCTGAACATCTGTGTACAGCTGTGTGACAGCAGTGACACAGGGCAGCTCCCCGGCTGTCAGAGCAGCCTCCCCTCCTGCCAAGGGGGCCACCAGGGGAGGCACCCCAGACTGCCTGTACCTGCCCCACCAGCAGGCTTCTGCTTTGCGTCTGGACCTGCCCTGCCTGCAAGACCTGGCAGCAGACCTGCGCTGCATTTTCACAGGCAGAGAGCAAACAGATAATTCGTTTAAAGGCAACGTTGTAAAGCAGATGGAAAACTTCACAGCATCCGCCTCCCGCATCCTCAGCACTGGGATTAGCTACAAAGAAGCTGCTGGGACACACAGAGAGACTGGATGTGGGTAGTGGTGCCCTGAGAGAGAGCAGGGCAAACCCGTGGCCAGCTGTGAGTGCAAGTGTGAGGGCAAAGCAGGAGCCCAGCCAAGAGGGTGCAGCATGGCACCCCTGCCTGCTTTCCCAGACCAAAAAGGCAGCTTTTTCTGCTGGCACAGCACAGCGCAGCAAGAGCAGCCAGGCAGCTTCAAGGAGCTGGCAATCAAGTAGGATGCCTTTTTCCAGACATCCCCAACAGTTCTGCCTGCATAAAACCCACTCCAGAAAGGACCAGCTGGATCCCTCCATCTGCCAAGTGCAGGTAGAGCAAGGGTTATTTCCGTCCTTTCAAACTCTTCTCAGCTGTGTCTTCCTTTGCCCTCCAGCAGGAAGTTTTGGCTGCAGCAGAAATACCTTTTCTGCATGGCTTCATGATTTCTGTACAAATCACAGACATCACATCTGAGAGGTCTGGGATACAATCAAGGACAAGGTCAAGGCGAATTCTGTAGGGCTGAGAACATTCTCATTCCTTTTCCTATTTAATATCAAAGGAAGATCCAACAGGATGTGCAAAACAAGCCTTCCCTCTGCAGCTCCACTTGAACAAAAAAAAAAAAAAA
>VYZQ01040007.1:13018-30542 GCA_013400655.1 Mystacornis crossleyi
TTTTTCCTTGGTTTGAGTCTCAAAAGCAGGGGGGGGGGAGGGAAAAAAGCCTGTGCATTTTTTCTCCATGCTAAAAGTCCAGGAAAGGGCATTCTCACTCAGGCCCAAAATGTTTACACAAGTAGTATGCAAAAAGTGCTTGAGATGCTTTCAGCAGCACAGTAGCATAAATGAGATTTCATGTCCTTTCAAAATATTCTAGATTGATTTTTCTCCTTTATGCTGCATTACACTTGTATAATTCACTCTAATTCAGTGCATTTACACTAACAAGGTAGAATGAGTACCATGTATCTGCTAACCTCATAAAAGTGTAATTTTATTACAGCCCACAGCCCAGAGTCAGAGGTGACTGTGTTCAATCCTCTGTACTCCATCCCAAGTGTCAAAGTTGTCATTTTTAATTTTGCCAAATTTTATCCTACAACTTTCAGAAGTATGCTAGGAGTGTGCTTGGACCTGTCAGTTTGGAAACAATACTGGAGGTATGTTGGAACTTAGAGATGAAAATTAGGATATTTAAAATATTTTTCCATTATCTTTGGAAAGCATAATAAAAGATACAGCACTCAACTCATGCAGCCTTCTGGCATCACTTACACAAAGTTTAATTAAAGCTTCTAAACACATCTAACCTCTTCCTTTGCCCTGCAGAAGGGTGCCTTGCTCAGGTCTACAGAGCTTTTTGTGATTAGTTTGTCTACTCAGGTGAGCTACTGCAGAAAGTCAGTGGCTAAATTCATTTACACAAACACATACCTTTTCTTTTTACTCCAACTTGAAGCTGAGGGAGCTACTCTTAAGTACCCTTCAAAATCAGTAAGAACATGATTTTGCCATTCTGCCCTTCAAACTTACTCTCCAGAAGCAAACAGAGAATGAAACACTGTGATCTGGAGTTTCTCTGACTTGCTCTTCTACAAGGATTAAAAGGGTGATTTTTATGAGGCATTCTATAACTAGATTCTGCCCATAAAAAGAATAAATCAATACATTGATTTTCCCTCACTAACAAATATAATTTACCAAAACACTGTGTTTATTACAATCCACTCTGCTGTGTTTCTGCCTGGTGAAGCTATTTGTCAGTTTTAAAATGGAAAAAAAAAAAAGCTTTCATCATTCCCACTTATTGTCCTTGCTCACCTTTAACTTTTGACAAGTTCTGTCCACAAAAAAATTGCCAGGCACTCTCTCTCAAATCTGCCTTGCCAAACCCTTACAATTCGATGCCAGTAGAAAGAATCATGCTCTCTACTTTGCCTGGAGTAAACAATGCAAATATCAACAGAAAGTACAAATATTCTCATCTACAATATAAGATCATTACATAGAACTGTCAGCCTACTCTACAAATTCCCATCTGATCAGAGGGATGTTAATTAGTGGGGAAGAAAACCTTGCAAAAGTTTTAGCACTTCTGACTTTCGAATCTCAGAGCACTCTACAGAATGAAGTAAATTCTGCCTCATAAGAGCCTTCCAAATTAAATTCTTTGGTGAAAGAGAAAATAACATTTAGGGCAGAAACTCCACCCCTCCCTCACCCCAGCCCCAAAACTAAGGGCCGTACTATGAATCTATTCTTGCTTTTGGTGGAAATTATTTGCACATTTAAATTAATTGGATTATTTCAGATAATAACTGCATACCAGTGGAGGAGAAGCTGTTCACAGTGCAACTGCAGTGACAGCCAAAGTTTCACATTATTCTCCCTAAAAAGTCAGTGAGAAAGATGTTGGCTAGCCTGCAATCAGAAGACCAACACTCTTTTTTTTCCCCAGTCAAAAAATGTTCTGCTAGAAGCAACCTAAAAAGATAATGTAGTCCAGCCATTTTACCAAAACAGGTATTATGCAAAACACACTGATTAGTTTTCCAGTGAGGCTTTCCTAGTGTCTCCACGTAGCCTGCTTTTAGAATAATATTTTTTTAATAATTCCCAGAATAAACTTTTGCTGGAAAGTGTACTAGCTTCCTTTTCTGCTCTCTCTCCTAGCCTTTCACTTGTATTTTTAAATTGCAAGTTTTCTAAAGCAGTAACTGCTACAGAACCTTCCCTCTTGAAATTTTCAGATGGTATTAGAAATCAAATAATCCTAGTGACCTTTATTTTTAGTTCTCTGCTCTAGTCAAATTTTCAGTTTTTAATCATACTGAAAACAATCAGCCGTGGTCTCATCTTTCATTGTAACAATATTCTAACCATGAAATATTACTGATTTCTTGCCATATTTTAACATTATTGCATCCCTCTCACAAGATACTGTCAAATGATGCTGCAAGACTTGGTTTTTTCTGACCAAAACATTCAAGAAAAGGAAGAAGGGTTCTTCTTCTTCAGTTTTATTTATTTATTTATTGTTAACAGGTGCTTTTGACTCACTAAAAGCTTTCCATCCTCTCATCTTCTAATCATTTTCCTCCTCTTTAGGCTTGTTCTATCCTAGAACAGGCTCTTTCAATGTTCTTTCACTACTTCAATCAGAGTGATGGTGGTACCGACTTGGAGTTACTCACCTTCTTTGGCTTGGATGACAGTTAATTTTGTGCTTTTACCCAGAATTTCACCACAGGCACCTCATTTTCTCAATTCATCTTCTGTGAATTTCTTTCTCCAGTGATCATCTCTAGTGCATTTTGCCTCAAATGTGAAGGTAAACAATGACCCCTGAACTAGTGAAAGCACAAGAGGGGGTGAGCACGTACAGTGGTGAAAAAAACCATTAATTCTGTTTCTTTTAGGACATCTTTATCTCTAACACTTACAACTGAAATGTAAAAGGTCTGGTTATCAACTACAGGCCGCAGCTGGAGAGAAAACATCTCCCTCTGCAATGCTGGCCTGACACTTCCTTCAGGGTCTGAAAGGCATCCAAAGGTTGCTTTTGCATTAACATATCCTTTCAATATTTTCTTTTGCACTCAGAAATATGAGAAATACAAACTAGAAAATGCCTTTGTTTCCCCAGTGAAGCTTTCCTGGACATGTCACTTAAATTTTTCATCAAAAAATACAGTTGCATTTGTTTTGGTCTGTATTTTTTTATTCTTTTGTGTGATCTTTTGTAAAAGTAGTTCTTTCCGTCTTGTCAAATGCACTTGTGAGATGTTTTTCTTCATTTATGACATTTTCTAGACTGTCAAAATTCCTCTGGAACATACTTCTTTTTGAGCATGGTGCAGATTTTAGTTGTTAGAACGAAGGAAAAGAAAAAGGGAGGAAGTAGCAAAAAGAGAGAAAGTCAAGAAATCACAAACTGAAATTGTGAAATCAGGACTGTTCACTAAAATAAAAAGGTATACTAAAATTTCCATATATGTTTTACTAGAAATTACTCATGTTTAAAGCCCTATAAAATTTTCAAATTTTTACTGGCATGGAAATATTCTTCTGTCAGAAATGGCATTGCAGAGCAATAGTTACAACAAATCACAACCGTTCACTCACAAATTGTCATCTTTGCTTTTTCAGTCTCTTTTTCCAGGTTTCCTCTTGTCCTCTGCTATGACTTCTTTTCATGCACTCACTTGCTCCCTTCTTTTTAGAAATAACCTTATGCCTCTCATCTCCGTAAGCTTTTAGTAAATGTCTTTCCACATAACGCATCTCCATACCTTGGCTCCATCACCTCTAATATTTCCTCCTTCTCTTTTTTTAATTCCTTCTTCTATGCTCTTCTGTTTCTTCCATAATTCCCTCAACTCGACACCCATTCTTCACTCAAGTCTCCTCGAACTGTGTTCTCAGTAAAAAATGCTGGTGTCCATCCCTGCTGGGACTGGCTTTCTTTTGCTCCCTGCAATCCAACTCCCAGTACTTACACCTTGGGGAAGGAGGGGAAAGGGAAAGGAAGCCTTTCTCTCCGTGTATGCCCCTCAGTGATCTCTGCCTGCTCTTTCTCAAATTCGAACTTAACCTGACGTGGCAGGCAGGAGCAGAACGTGGAACGGTGTGGCACAAACACAGGCGGCCAAGCCTGGGGTCACCCACCAGCTGCATGTGGGCTCCCAGAAGCACAAGCTACTCACACAGTTGCATTGTCCTGCTCAGAAATCAGGACAGAGCCTCCAACAACCACGAGCGTAACTGGGATGATGAGAGTAGTGTTGTTTCCAGACAGGGATACTTTGCAAAACTCTGTGCTTCATCCATGTCCAGGTGACAAGATCCACCTTCACTGCTTCTCAGACAGGGTTCCCTCGCAGCAAATCTGAGGTTATACCAACTGATTAGCTAAAAAGTTAATTTCCAAGACCAGGAAGAGACTTCCCTGAATTACTGAAGGGAACAAAATGAAGCCTTCCATTGCCATGTTCAGTGTGAACGGGAAAGCAGAATAAAATAAGATGTGAGTCTTCCTTTTACGTGGTTTTCCTCCCTGTGGAGAATTTTCATTTTATATTTTATTTTAAGTTATAAGAGAGTCAATCTTGATATCAGGGTGGTGACGTGGGACCCATTTCAGTCAATGTCTCTAGGTACAGTACAAATAATAAGTAATAATCTTGGCAATATCCAAATTTCTAAGAGAATTTTTGGAAATAGTATCACAGAGATTAAATGCTACTTCTAATTTTTTAATCAGTTTCTCACAGACAGCAATGCACAGGTGCCTTGACCTTAAACTTAGGTAATTATTATAATTAAAGAGCTAATACTCCATTCACAAATGTCTGCTGCACTATCTCTATTGTCTAAACGCCATTATTGTGCATGTAGTTCCTTTTCTGTTCCCAGTTTCTTTGGAACTCTTCCAAGATTTACTCAGTTATTGTTTAAAGCCTTTCTCAGTATGTTAGTGTGTTGGTGGTTTGTGCCCTGCATGCTGTGCTTACGGATCATTCCAGTTTTGGAGAGATATTTTCTATATCCATGCAAAAACATTACCCATCCCATATCCAGTAAATATGCTACTCCTCTAATCAATAATTTCTGCTAACTCCCCAAATAACCCCATCCTTTCTTTGTTATGTTGTGCAGATTAGACAAATGAATGTTTTGTAAAACTTGCAGCCTTTTTTGTTCCCTTGGGCCCCAGTCTGTCTCACTCCTTGTCTTTTTTATTTCCTTTTTCAGTGAGCACTACCCATATACCTCAGCTGTATTTACAGGACTATTTGGTCTAATTCTGTCACCAGAATGAAATCTATGCAAATGAAAGACTTTCTCAGTGTGCCTGCCAAACCATATTCTTTCCCAACCACAAATTTCTGTCCGAATTATTTTTTAAATAGTTTTAGCTGCAGGAGGGGAAGGAGGTACACACTCAGAGGAGAAATACTTAATTTCTATTTCAGACATTTTAAAGAAAATTAATGTATTGATTAAAAGAAAGCAGTAGCCCTCTCCTGCTTTACCCTACAGCCAATCTTGAATAGAGGAAAGGTTGGTTCCATTCCTTCTTTTGCCTCAGGGATTTTTAACCATATCTCGTGTAAAAATGTTTAACTACCATGTTACAGAGTTTTCATATTCTAGGATAAATACTCTCTCAATCTGTCCTGCTGGTGCTATTCCACTTGGTTTAATACACTTAAATATTCTGAGGCACAGTGAAAATGACTCAGTAACATGAGGTTTGTGGTACTTGTGTGGAAAATGGGGCCTCAGGGTTCAAGTCTTTGCTTCAATAAATATCTAAATATTTTTAAACAAAGCAGAATTTTAACAGGAAGAAAGTGAAAGAATTTAAACCAAAGTGTGACACACTGCAGCCTCCAAGACACTCTCCTGGACAATGACAGCTTCTGAGGAGGAGTGAGTATGGAGGCCAGGCCTTCAACAGATGAACACACAACAGAAGATGGGGATTCGCTCATTTTGTGGAACTAGTGTGGACAACTGTTTTTCTCAGTAAAGACCTGAACAGCCACTGTATAGTGATTTTTGCTGATAGGTCTGGCACAACAGAAAATATACTTCAAAAAAACTTGCAGAAATGGTAATCAAACCCTATACTTAATTTTTGGTAATCACAGCAATAGTAAAATAGGTGTCCTTACAAAAGAAGCTTGGGGAAAAGAAGGTATTTCTGCCTAACTACGTCCTCAGAGGTTAGAATTTGGTAGTTTTCATCATCACAGAAAGAATGTGGTGACAGCAGGTAGGACAAGAAGTAAACAGAAAAGGGGTTGAGTTATAAATATACAACCACCAAATGATTTTTTTAGTGAAAAATAAGTATTACTGATCAACAAACGTGTTGCTGTTCTGTACAACAGGTGAAGGAATAGATACCTACTTTGGAGTTATAACCTGAAATTCATTTCCTGTGAAGTACAGATCTTAAGGAGAAAACACATAATGATATTTTTATATAACCCATATATAAACAATTTCAAAAATTACATTTTATAGAACTTCTATGGAAAATGAAAACATGCAGAGGATTGCTTTTGCTTCATAGAGGCTTAAGGACTTGTTTCAGTCAGATCCTTCACAATGTACCTAATTTAAAATGAAAACCCAGTTTAAAAAGATACACATGTATAAAGCTTTCCAAGGAACACTCAAATTACATGTACTACTCCATGAGAGAAATAGTGTAAGCAACATCAAGTTTATCTGCTAAAAATTTTACTGTCTTGTTCCTGAATGTTCCTCCTGCAAAACTTGCGTGCCTTTTTTCAAAAGAAATCCTGCATGTTTTCTGAAATTACATTTTCTTTTATTCATAAAGCGTTCATTAATTAAAGCAAGCCAATATTGTCAGCGGAGATGCATCTGTTACTCTCAGGAGTCTCCAGGACAAATTCTGTTTTGGTGATGTCTGTTTTACTATTGTCCTAATGGAGCAAATGGCTAAAGACCGAGTTCTTTCTGATGTACACGTTATATATGCAATTAAGTCTTGCTATAGTAAAGAATCACTGTCAGCAGAGATTATTTTAATGGATGTACAGTATTACTTTAAACTAAGTCTTCACCATCTGTTCATCTTAATTACAAATGCAAAACCAACATATCTTACATTAGCATCAGAAAATGGGGAAATATCAGTGACTGAAATGTCCATATATACTCTTTGTGCAATACTGCATGCATCTGTGCCATTTTTCGTCTCCTCTTCCAAGCAACACAAATTGGGAAGAGGGGGAGGAAAGAAGGGGGTAGAATTATTCCTCACAGATAATTTTCTGGCATGGTTGAATATTTTTCTGGCAAACAAGGACTCATTATAAAACATTTCAATATATTACGCTTTAGAATGATTTCCAAAAGTATGTACTTGCACTTGTACCTCATTCTAGCTCTTCCTGGCTGCCAGATTATCAGGGAAAATGAAAGAAAGAGCCAACACATGTTAATGCCATCTAATAAATCACCAAAATGGAGGTAAAAGAATATGCAAGGAATATTCTGAATTATACCAAACTAAGACACAATAAGGAAGTAAAATTTTAAAAATACAGCTCTATATTTCTGACATGATTTTACTTTGTTTGGACAAGACAGACTTATAGAAAATAATAAAATAAGTGAGAGTACAGCCTGTCTGTGATCTGCTGCAATTTGGTAGCTTGCTACTAGATATTTGGTCCTACAACTGTGCATCAATATGGAAGCAGCATTATAACAGTTAAGACTGAGTTAAGTTTACTGATTTTAAAGTACTTTGCCATCCCCTTGTTGACTCATTTTATCTGAAAATCTGTTGTACTTCATGGTATAAAAATATGTATCCTGACAAAATTATGATCTAGAATGAAGGGAAACTCAGGGAAAGATATAAGCTAGTATCTTGCAAAATACTAATAAGTGCCAAAAACTTATGAAAAATAAAATAATTTTAAAAACCCCAACCAAACACCCTGGCAAAGGTTCCATCACCCTCAAATTTTCTAGCTAGTTCTCATGAAATATGACAGTCAGCTTTTGACATCTTCCAAGCAAGATGCATCCAAATTCAAAACTCTGATTTGGCATGTCCATCCTGAGATAATCCATGGACATAAATACATGAGAAACATAAGTGATGATATTATTCTTCACTTTTCATATAAGAAAATATACATAGAAAAGTCTTATTTCAAACTGGAGAGACCACCTTAGAAGAGAATCCTTTTTTGTGGAGTCTTACCACTAAATGATAAACACTTCAAAGAGATGGTTGACATTGTGTGAATAAGAAGAATAATCAAACTCAAACAGAGGTGTAGGATGCAGGACTAGTTGACATGTAAACTCTGTATCAGTTGCAATTGTGTACAACTACAGTATAAAGAAAAAATTTTATGCAAGTCTCTAATAAATATATGAGTGGAAATAGGTTTGGAGAGACATTTCCCAATAATTTTTTACTTTGAAAGTTGTCAGGAAAACACACTAAATCATTAATGCTGGCAATTTGTACTGGGGAAATGTGTATGGCCTTACATTACACCATTTTACATAACAATACCAAATATGAAAATCAAAACTGCTCTGCAATAAACAGCATTTTTACTGATTGCACATGATTATGTTAAGCAGCTTCTTCTAGCAGTGTCATAGAGGTGATTTAATAGCTCCTATAACTAATCTTCCCAGATGACCTCTCCCCTCTGCTGATGAAGCCTATTCAGAACCTACTGCCCTTTGCTCATTTTACCATCTTTTATTTCTGAATTGTTTTGATCGTAAATACTTTGGGCAAAATTCTACTTTCCTCTGAACAAATTTTCTTTGGACATCTCAGCTCACCTATGTGAGTGACGTAAAAGGAAACATGTCCTTATCATTGTTCTCATTATTACTATTATTTCCCCCAAACCATCACATCAATAAATACAAGAAATCACTCATCAGGTATCTGACATCTGTGCAAAGTACTGCAGTTTCCAGCCTCTTTCTTCCAGCACTGAGAAGAAAATTCACACAGTTCCTTTTTAACAAACTGTTAAAAAAAACCAAAACAAACCAAACAAAACCAAAACCAAACCAAACCAAACCAAAACACACACACACAAAAAAAAACCCTCCCAGAGGAACCAAACTGGAAAAGAATGTCTTAAAATGTTACCATCAAATTCAAATAATGAAAAGAAAACTTTGTGTGTGAAACCGAATATGCATGCGCTGAAAATGCACAGAGTGCCGTAAACCACAGATATTAACAGTCAACTTCAAAAAACCAAACGAAACCAAAAACTGGAAGGAGTTAAAGAGCCAGTCGTATCATTATAGCTGGACTAGATGAAATTTAAAGTTACTGCCAAGGTCAAGGGAGGCGCGGAGGAGCGGCGTGCGAGGGCGCGGGGGAGTCCCGGCCGTGCAGGGGTCCCTAGGGGGCACTGCGCAGTCAATATCGGCCCAGCGGCCACTGCCACAAGGACAGGGCTGCTGCCCGCAAACGTGGGCAAGCGTTTTGTTCCCAGAGCAGCTTCCTGATTACACCACAAACCCGTACTGTTTGTCCTTATAGAATAAAGAAATATTTTCTATAGTAAATATTTTCCCCTAGGATCATTGAATGTTCTAGTAAAATGCAGGAACTGCGGAATGTAGGGACAACCAGCAGACAGAATGAAAGAAAAGCAGTAAAATACTCCTGTTTGGGGGAGAGGGCAGGTAGAAAGAATATTAAATAAGTGTTAAAGTCTTCTTGATTAGAAAGATAAAGTAAAACTCGAGTTTATATAAGTATTATTTTGTGAAAATGTGAGAAAAGAGAACTACTATTGAGTTTATGAAACAACTTAAATCCTTGATACAGTGAGATTTTTCTGATTCAGCTTCAGGACTGAATGATTTTTCATACAACAGGGTAAACAAGTCAAATTTGTCGTTTTGTTTCTACATGAAAATAATGCAATTCTTACAGTGTCTGCCTGCTGAAAATATCAAATAAAGAAGTGCCCTTATTCTTCAGCTTTAAACTCAGAGCTGCTGATCAGAGCAGCAGAAGAATGCTGAGAGAGTGCGGGTGCTGTACAGGACTGCCGATCAATAAAGCTGTGATTCCACAGTTTGAATTATGTAGGTGCCAGGACATGGCCACCTTGTAAGTGAGCAGTTTAAATGGGTGCCTCTATATGGTGTGTGTATCTGCAAGTGAGGATGATATTCCATTTTTTAACTCGAGAATGTGGGTATCATGGGAATTCTGTCTATCCATATCAAATAGCAGTGTACATAGGACAGGCACAAAGATGGACCTTTCATACAAAATTCCCAGTTGCCCTTCTGATCCCAAGTTAGAACTGACAAATAACATTAATGTTTTTTATACTAAACCCCTATTTTGGAAGCAGAAAGTAAGTAAGGAAATGAGTGCTGTTGGACAAGATTTTATCTTTCCTCTGCCACTTTTTTGTTGGCACTGAGGACTTATGCCCTTCTCTAATAGTTTTAGCCCCAGTCTTCCAATTCAGTCCTCTAAGCATGAGGTTCCATGTGAAATTCTGTCCTGTCATAAAGGGTGCCGTATTAAAGCCACTTCTGGAACCTTCACATTAACCATCAGCTTTGCATTATCTTGTATTTAGAGCAGGTTTAAAGCAGGCTGGAAAAATCAGAGTTGCAACTTTTTGAGAAATTCTATTATTGAAAGAGAAGAATTTTACTTATTAGCAAAAGTTACACAGTTTCAAGCTTTCCCAAAGAACAGGCAGAGGAATTAGTTTTGAGATAATGAAAATATTTTGAGAGTTTCAAAATAATATCATGCCAAGAAGCTGAGTGATTGCCAGCTTTAGAGCAAAGAGTCCAGAATCCTTGGAAGCTTAGCTTACACCTTTTAAAAATTCTTCAAAACCAACACATGACATTTAGGTTGCCATTAATCCGGGGTTTTGAGCCAAAATTTGTTTCATTGTTACATATCAAAGTAGCTATAAGAGATTCAATAAAGACACCATAAGCATACCTGTCTCTAAAATTAAAGTAAAAAATAGACATATATACCAAGAGGGTGGGAGGATCAGTCTTCAATAAGCGCTGCCTTCAGCCTGGTGCTGTGAAAGAGACTATCTCCCATCAGACACATAGGAGCAAACTTTGTAACTACAAAATTTTGCTGATGAGAAAAGCAGAAAGTCTTTTCTTTGCAGCTTTTATTTCTGATATTCTGGACTCCATTACATAGTCTTCTTTCACCACTGACTACATTTTTATTGTGCACTGTAAATATGAAACACTTACTTTATTTCTATAACTCTAGGCATATTCCTAACAAAAGACCTATCTTTGAAGCCTTTCTATTAATGTAAAAATAATAATTTAGAAATTATTACCACCATAGTTTTACTGAACATATATTTTGAGAGATATTGTAATATTTTTACTTTGTCAGTCAAAATGGAGTAAATGTCACATTATTTTCGATGAATTTCCAACAGATTAAATAATGCTAGTTTCTTCTTACTACATCATACTTGGAGGCAATTTCTTTGTAGTGCAGGTTCCAAGGATTTGAAGAATTTGATTTTGATGAACACGACGACTTAATTAGAAGTACCATTCCCTGTCACCTCAGAACAAAAGCTAGTCACAAGTAACCTTGAAATACTACCTATTTCATGGAACTGTGTAAACAAGGAGCTGACAACTTTTACAGGGCAATTGGTAAGATTATATGTTTCTTTCCTAAATTACAGATAAACTGTGATAGTAGGAACTCAGTAGGAGCCAGGAACAGGCATTTAGGTTTCCCCTAGCCACTTGTCTGGTACCCTACCAGTCTGTGAGGTGGTGGCTTCCCAGCTTGTGCTGAGTCTTACAGAGCCCAGAACTGGGGTCTGCTGCCTCTCACAGTGCTTCTCTCACACCACAGCCCTCACCCCCTGCCTGGGCTGCACGTCATTCGTCATGGACCCCTGCACTCCACTGGGAACTCGTGTAATAGGTTGCTGAATGATGGTCTGAATTTGGGATAGGCGTCTGAACAACGAAACCATGGAAGTTAAATCAGCACTAATTACAAAGACTGGGAAAAATGAAAAAGAAAAGAGCAGATGAGAAACTACGTACACATGTGGTGACAAACCTTCTTCGTTTGCCTTCTGACACTGCTTACCGATGGAATGTAAGAACAGATATGTATGAAACCAGACAATTCACTCCGCACTATTCCAGGGTCAAAATTTGAAGGCTCTGCAATGATGGGGAGAAGAATCATAGAATCACTAAGGCTGGAAAAGACCTCCAGGACCATCAAGTCCAACCACTAACATCGAAAGAAATCCTGCAATCTGCTGTTGAACTTTAATCCCACTACTGACCCACAATCTGACTCGGGTCACTCGTTGTGGAAAGCGAACCCTCTCTCCTTGCTGCCATTTGGGATTCAGCAATCCAAAATCCATACCCTGACCATCTCCCTAAGGTCTGGAGACTTGATAAACTTCCACTGAGCTGTGAAAGACTGGAAACAGTATAGACTTTGCTTGATACTACTTCCAACTCCAATTAAGAAAGCATTTCCACAAGGTATCTCAAGAATTCAGCTGGTCATTATAAAAATAGGATTAAGAGTACTTATTTTTGCATGATAACAGGCATTCTTAAGACATTTGAACTATCAAAAGCAATGGGCTAGAAAACAGTAGTAAAATCTTCATAAACTCATCCAAGCTGCAAAGTCCTGATCTGAACTTCTGTGTTTCCAAGAGCAGCCAGGGGGAAGAAAATGAAGGTTTTGACTGAGTCCTGCTCAGCATTTTGTGTTAATTCAACTTTTCTAATTGTAGTGTCTTTACAGAAGCTAATTTGCTTTTTTCCCATTCTCATTCAGTAATACTTCATGCTTGTCTGTTGATTCAAAGTTGGCAATTTTCACTAGCCAGTTGCAAAACAAATTGAGAGGTTGAAAGGTCAATGAGATGTTAAGCTCATTCGGGTTTCAGAACAACCCCAAATCCCACAAGGCCATGTTAAAAAAACCCAAACCAAAACAACAACAAAGAAACATTTATAGCCATGAAAAGATAAGTTTTTCTCATATGAGTTACTGAAATTCCTATTTGAATAAAATAACAAGTTCTAGCTGTGACTGAGGAAGTTCTTTCCTGTTGACAGAGAGGCACCACAACAAACTTAAGCTATCTCAGGCTGTGTGACATCTGGCTCCAGGCTCAGTGCAGTTTCCACATGCACTGCTTCCTGTCACAGTAATTAAGTGCATTTTTCATGATTAACAAAAATCCAAACAAGATAAAGAGCTAATTTACTTTCTGCTTTGGGTCCCAGTGGATGAAGCCTATATGTATTTCTTGGGGGTTCTTCATCATTTAGCACTGAGATAAATCCAATGACTTTCCTGAAAACACTAAAAACAGGTCATTTTTTGGAGGTACCAAGGTTTTTGTAATAAGACACTTTACTTAAATTTAAACTAAAGTCATTTTAGGCTTGAAGAGCTGAAAGGAAGGAGCCAATGGGAATAGAAATATTTTCTTATTTTACCTTCCTATAAAATGGGAGAGGTGCAGATTTTGAGTTAACACTTGCCAGCAATTCAAAGCTGATACCAATTTAAATTTGTATGAGAAACAGAGGGTGAAGCAACACAAAACAAATTTAACCAAGGCCATTTTACTGTTCAAACTATGTGGAATGCAGTAAGTGAACACCCAGGAAAAGAAATGAGTATTTTGTTCTGAGAAATGGACATGGAAATCCTTGCTTGTATGAACAATCCTTAATTAAATGACATAATGACTGTCTAACAAATTTTGTAGAAAAAATAATTTAATAAATAATTAGAATAATTACAGCTGAACTGGTGATGAATTTAGCAACTCAGCACAAAAATAAAATCTGTATAGGAATAGAAAGTCAAACCACTTTATCAAGTACTTGTCAAATTTAGAAACATGGAATGTATGCCACAGAAACTCTTCCAAAAGCAGTTTTAGTAAATCCACATTTAAACCCCATTCTCTCTACGCATCTACTCTTCATTTTCTTTTCAAAACTGTCTGAATGCTATCTGCATTATAGTAACTGCTCCTTTATGAGGTGACCCCTTGGAATGCATTAAGCAGATGATAGCTGATGCACCACATGATCACTTTGCAAAATATGGGGCTCATTTAACAGCATTAAATAAATCTCTTTTCTAAAGTTCTGTGTATGTTTCTAACATGCAGACCTTTTTTGTTGCTGTGTTTTGGGTTTTTTAGTATCCTTTATTTCCTACGCACATAAAATGGAGAACTTTTGAAGCCACTGTAACATTGTAATAAAGAGTTTTGAAATACCTGGATGGTTCAAACCAGTCTCCCTCGGGGCTCTACAGTTTGACAGACCAGTAGCAGGCCAGTGGGTCGTGCTGAGAAGGAGCCAACAATTCACAGTGAGCGAAGACTTCTTGGAACCATTAGAAGTAAAAACGGTCACAGTTCATATTAAAACTGTGATAAATGCTTGGGGTGCTCGGCGTATATCCCTAAAGCTGGGAGGTTATTTTTAACACTCCTGCAGGTCATCTTTAAATGAATTTGCACATCAGTGATTAACTTTGCTAGAGCACATGTTATATGTACCAAAAGTAACTTACATGTGCTGTATGGCATCCTTAGACAACACAGTTCTTTGCAGCGTGAAGCTCATTGTAGTGCTCTCGTGATTCTTTTAAAATTCTGGTCAGCTTCTCCCAATCAGATACTGGGAAGTAACGAGGTTCTCCAACACCATGGGCAAAGTGGCAGTAAATTAGTGGCTTATGGATAAATATGTGCTCATCAGCACCCTGGTGCTAACAATATAGAGATATAAACAAGTATTCACCCAGCATATTAACCCTTTATCACAATTGTCTCTTTTTTGTGTGTGCACTTATGAAGCCTGTGAGCAGCCCTGTTAACTATAGAACCAGTAGATAGCTGATTTTTTTTTTTTTTTTTCTTCTCTCAGACCCTGGCAGCATGCCATTTCTAGAAGTTCTGGCTACCAGATCTCCTGGACTGAGTCCTCTCTCTGTAGACAACAGGCTATCAAATGCAATGCAGATTTTGTTGATAGATTTTCATTTCAGCTCCTTTTCTGGAGGAAAACAAGTTCACCCCAAAATTATGGGACTATTTTTCCCAGGAACTTTATGCTACTAATATATAATTTCATGCTGTTTTACTCTGCTCTCCTTGGAGTACACTCTACTTCCTATGTATCCTCCATTGATTCTGAATATCCTCCTAGTCTTTAGCATGGCATGCAACCATAAGGTGGTAGCATCTGAACAGAAAAAGGATAAATAATGCCATTGCAAAGAAGAAACTTCAATAAGCATTCTTCAAGTAAAACAGGAGACAGAATACTTCTTGTGACTTTAGTGATTTTGTTTTTATCATCTTTTCTATTATATTGAAATTGTGTTCATTCAGACAAGGAACAGAGTAAAAAAAATACTCTATAATAAACAATTGATCTGTAAAATATATAGTTTCAGTATAATAATATCCTTTTCATCTTTCTAGTCCTTAGAGTATAATATACCATGAAACCAGGCAGATATCTGTCTTCCCTCGTGCTGAGAATCATACCTCCAAGTACCTTCTGCAGCATGGATGAAAATTTTGTTAAAATGTTCAGTACCTTTTTCCTCCATACCTTTAACTAAGGAAATACAAGATGATTTCATAGAGCCATAAAAGGATCAAGGAAAAAAGAAGCTATATATCACTGGAGTGGTGAAAGAGTTCCCTGCAAAAACATTTTAATTCAAACACTTTTTTCCTTATACATGATACTGTCAATCCCTCATTAGAAACTAAAATGTTTCAGCCAGTGATGTGCATTCTTGGGTCACCAAAAGATGAATATTTGCTTTCCACAGTACGTATGTTTAATGGACAGCTAATGTCCTGCTGAAAAAGGAGTTATATAATGAGGTTGTTTGTTTGCCTTGGAAACAGTGAACCCTTCCCATTACCCCTTCTTTCCATGACTTTCATCTTTGTTATAATCCCATTTTATTTACCTCTGGCACACATCTTTCTCTTTAAGACAGCCTGACTATATCCTCCCAGAGTCCCAGCTTCTGTTCCAAAATTCTTTTTTCTGGATTGCCTTTTTTGCTCTGTACTATTGCTAGCTTCACTCCCATTATAGATTATCCTGACACACTGGATACAAAGGACTACCCCAACATTACAAACACATCAGACTTGAGGTTAAGACACTTCCTATTGCTTCTGATGTGTTGCTCACCTCGACCCTTTCGTACACCCTTCATTAACTATCACTTTGGTACTCTAAATCTCCATTCTGTCACTGGTTGTTATCAGTCAACAAATGTTGGCCTTGTTAAAGGCAGTGAAAATGTTCCTCTTGACTTCAGGATTTCACCCAGAGTGCCAGTTCCAGCCTGGTTTCCTCAAGAACATTGCATTAATTTTTAGAAATTGGCAGACTAAAGTCTCTCTGCTTCAAAGTGCTGATACAAATGCATTCACTGGGGCTTTTGCAGCATGGAATCACCCTGATACTTAAGGCTAAATTCAGCAAGCATGTTAATAAGTATTTGGTGTGCAGGTGGCTCACGCAACCGTACTTCTCCTACTGTCTTCATATTTATGTACAAGTTAATTCAATATAATTGATCTATTTTTATGTCTAGTGGATACAATCATTGGGAAATTTTATTTTGAAATGTTCCATGATTGGGATATTTCTTGTTAAAATGCTCCCTTTTGCAGCGACTTTTTTATCCAGATGTACTATGAGATTCAAAAAACTGGCATCCTGCTCTCCTCCTTGCTTCTAAACAGATGTTAAAGAAGCACCCCTCTGGAACTATGGGTAAAATTCCTGCCTCAATCCAAAGATTTATATTTCCAAATGCATTGAAAAAAGGAAGTGTCATTAAATCCTAGAGATAACATACAAAGATCAGAAACTGTTAAAGACTAGAAAAACAAATTATGCTCTCANGTTCTCACTCATATAGAAAGTGACAGCTGAATTTGTTAAAAGCTAACCCAGACAGGAAGGCTAAACAAAAAGAAACCTAGCTTGGAAAAAGAAAAATTAATGCTAGGTTCACCGAGTTGCCAAATCTTATGGTATTTTTTCAATAATCTTTTTGAGGAAAATTACGTTCAAAATTATTAGATGTTCTTTGCTTTCCCTTATTGCTTTTCTCCATCCTCACTTTCTACCTACATGCAGGAGGCAGTACAGGAATTGCGACGAGAGTGCTTTTTCAAGAAAGATCCTGCCAAACTTTGAGGGCACGAGGCAGCAGAAGGAAATGGAAGGACCCTTCATATTTGAAAAGACAACCACCACGATAACATTTGAACGTGGTTGAGAAGGATGAGGAAGGAAGCCATCATCTCCAGTGGGAGTCACTTGGGCTCCTCGACACTCTGCATGTTCTTCCCTCCCTGCAGTCTCCTCTGTGTGTAAGCATCCAGTGATTTACAAAACTGGGAGGGAGGAGCGGGCATCTCAGGGGTTGTAGGGTTGTGCTTAAGTTTGTTGGCTCAACAAACACACACATAAACGAAAACAAACAAAGGAGAAAAGAAAAGAAAGGAAAAGAAAGGAAAAGAAAGGAAAGGAAAAGAAAGGAAAAGAAAGGAAAAATACCATAAGATTT